>OMNM01002909.1:8362-27769 GCA_900302745.1 Parablennius parvicornis | reverse complement strand
TTAGAAACAGGACAGGTTGACTAGAATAGATCCTAGTCCTTCATTAAAGCAGATCAACATGAGAATCTAACAATACTAAAATCAAACAGAAGGTGTCTGGTTTATTTATTCAGATCAAGGATAACTGTCTTACCTCTAGGTCGAGCTCACTGTGTAAATTGATGAGTGTGGACCAATTTTTTACATCGCCATGGAAGGAGGACTTTGCCAGAAGCATGGGGATAGTGCGATGTCCTACTCCAGCCTCCAGAGTCAGACAGATAGATTTAATGGTCACCTGCAACAATACAGAACCAATTAAAAAACCTATCCTGACACTAATGATCAAACTGAATGTATTTTTTGAATAGACCACAATATGAACAGAATATAAAAAGTTTAAGAAACAAAACTAATGAAAGAAATTTCTACGACAACTTAAATATTCTAAATGACCATAAATAGCAGTCAAGTAGTTGCAAAATAGCAATAAGATATCTAAACACCTGCAAGGACTCCCCCTGTGGAATAAGAGGGACCACAGACTTTGTATCTTCATCTCCTGCCTCTTCAAGGAACCAGAACTTAAACTCCTTCCAACTTCGTTTCTCCCACAGGTCCACGGGTATCGGGCTGTCCAGCTCTTCAGGCGTCTCTGCCGTGGGAGTCAGTGCTGACTGGATGGTAATCACTGTATTGATAATGATTGGTGACACCTGAACAGAGAGTCAGACGGATGGAGCAACTTGAGTCTTAAGAAGAACCTATCATCCGGATTTGAAAAAGAACTAAAATATTATATGAACTTAAAAAAAAAACTTAAAAACCAAAAACCTTCAGTGAGAGAGCATTGATGGAGACCTCCATAGCCTGAGGAGAGGTCGGAGACTGAGTACACTGGTAGAACACTTGACATGGCTGTAGCACTGTGGTTACATTGTGTTTCCTCTTCTCTCTCAGAAAGGGACATGCCACCACCTGCAATAACCACAATCTTTAAAGATATCTGACTGTCATTCACAGATTTTGACATTGCATGCAGCTTCATAGTTCTAGAATAGTTTGTTAGTTGTTGAGAGTGCTCAGTGACAAGCAAGCCATAAACCTTGAGGTCTTTGATGAGAGCAGTCATCTGGGATCCGTCTGCACCATTTTTCATCACAAGTTCACAGTGTGTGGTCATCACGAGCGCCGGGGCGTCTGCACGCGTCAGGTCAGCCACAAACACGATCTCCGGGTTACGCACGACGACATTCATCTCCGTCTTTGACACAGTTGCTGGAGCTGCAGCTGAAAACAACAGAGCATCACAGACAAACATTGGGTTCTTTTGTGTGGTAGATTCAGCTCAAGTTGCTTTTCATTACATAGTTCTTGTATACACAGAATATCTCACAGCAAACACAGATGGATTAAATTAGTTTAGCTGACTGTAGTTACATTTTGTCGTATACCAATCGCTATTTCAATAAAAACTAACGATGCTCAACTCACTGGACTCTTTCGATGTGACAGAGGAGTTGATGTTTTTCTTTTCTCCAGAACTGCTACTGTTGCTCTTGGCTTGTGGCACCTGAGCAAAACCCTGCTGGGAGGCCTTCAGAAAGATATCTGCCACAGTGAGCAGGAACTCCACGCTGGCACAAAGGTACACATCCTGCACCAGGGTGTCTAAAATGGTGCCGTCACGGCCCTGGCGATAGTTCACCTCCACCATCATGTTCTGTTCTGCACCAGGACGCAAAGCCATCATCCTGAGGGAGTAGAAAGAAGAGCTGCGAGTAAACAGCCAGTCAAGAAAGCATTTTGAGAATTTGACTTATGCGACTATGCGTTACTGGCTAGTATAGATGACTTGATTCAGTTTAATGAACACAGATGTGCACTTTGTACCTTGAGGTGACCATTTTGATTCTTGGCCTCTTGTCATCAAGAAGGCATGTCGCAAGTCGGAGCGAGGCTTTCATGGAGCTGTTGGAGAACATGTGGATGGAGGTGGAGATGGTGCCCAGAGTAAACTCTGCTAGCTTCAACTGCTCATCATGGGGGTCTAACAGCTGAATCTATTGAACAGCATACAGTACAGAGCCTTTGTTTGTCACATGTGTTCATTATGACAGCTGGAGAAAGCTATGTCACTCACATGTATAGAAAGTTTCTTCATTACCTCATTTTCATGTGGTGTGTACAGGACCAGTGTCATGGAGTCAAACTTGAAGTCTAATTTGAGGGTGGTCTTCAGCTTGCTGTTTTTCTGGGTCTCCACGACAGCAGCGGTCACCACTGTGTTATCTGCAATTATCATGAATCATCATTGTTTTTCGACAGTAAATCCACATATTTCCACATAAAACAAAGACTTTCAACTTTTCCATAAGATCCTGATTATGGATCAACTTTGGAACTGAAGTAATTTTTCATGATAGTAAAATCCACATGTGTACCTCACTATTTACTTATTATATATTACTAATATATTACTTATTTGTTTACTACTTTAGAGCAACATCACCCATATGAACACACATATCAGAAAAACTGCTCACTGCTGGTTGGTCCCGTGGCTCCAGAGCTCGGCGATTCTTTGTGGGACGCAGAGTCAGAGGATTGGTCGGTGGAGGGAAGCTCGGCTGGAGGTGGGGCAGCGTCAGAATTCTCTGAGAGGTTTTCACTCAGTGTCCTCAGAACTACCGTCAGGTCATCCTGGCAGAGGATCAGCTGTTGGGAGCAGGAACAGATGACTGAAAGTACATTTGGTAAACAGAGTTTGCTTTTGTGTTTTACTGTATGCAGTGATGAGGAACCAAAGAATAATGTTCTCAAATATCAAAATGCATTATTGTTATAAACTACAGGCTTGACTTTTCTTTCTATGCTATTGCACGTCACTACTTACCGTCATGGGCTTTAGATGAGCTGTAATCTCTATATCAGGGATTCGGTGGTACCAGTTGGACGAAAGATTTCTCTGGATTTTCAAGTCAAGGCTGACTGGCTTCAACAGCTGCGTTTCTCCTTGAAAGCCTTCATTTATGTAAGTTGTTCTGGAATGAACAACACAAATTTACTCATTAAAATTACACACAGACAACTAGAAACACATTCAGAAACAATTCTTTGGTGCAGGTTTGTTTCTAACCTGTACATCTTCAGATCAGTCAGAATCACTGACATTATATCCACAACAGGTGGGATCGATGCACTACTTTTAAAGGGCTGCTTGACGAAACGGTTCTCCACTGACAACAGACCAAGGTCAGCCACAATGACATTTGAGGAAGTAGAAGACTGGGGAAGGAAGATGACAGGTGCATTGAAGTGGACATTTAGAGCAATCCGAGTGCTCCGCTCTGCCAGCTCCTTCACACCTGAGGCTGCTTTTTCAGCAGCCTGGACCGTCACCTCAGCCAGCGCCTCTTTAGCTTCCTGAAAGTTATTGATGAATGCCTGAAAGGAGCAAAGTATAGTGGGGGGAAGTGCAGAATGACAGATGCATTAGTGAAAGGAAAAATTGGTATTATTTAATCATCGTATATTAATCAGAATCTATTATTTATATATGTGTAGTTCTAGAGTAAAATCTTGAAGGAAAACTAACTTTGGTTAGAGCAACTGGGTTATGTTTCTTACCAGTATGGAGGAGACAAACTTATTGAGGAAGATGACTTGAATGCAGCCCACCGTCAGGGTGACAGCTGTGTCAACTTTCGACATGTCCAGGTAGGCATCTCCTTCTGTTGCATCTGTATAGTTTACCATGCGGAAAGCAAACACTTCCTTATCTGCGATGGACACAGCCTAAGAAATATAACAGGGACATAGATAGAGCAGAGTTAAGAAGAAAGGTGGCGATTTGGAAAGAATTTGTGATCAGTTAGTAAAGGACACATGTACCTTCTTATAAAAGGCATCTTTGTTGCAGTCTAGGATGACAATGCTCTTCAAGTTGGCCAGAACCTCCATCTCTTTCTTCCTCATCAAGACCTCAGCGACCAGACCTGAAAGGATGTGGAAGCCAAACACTGAGTACACGTTTCTTCACGTCCCATCCGCTGCACGCAGGTCCAAATATGTTTAACTTTTATCTCGCCATGAAAACACAGACTGTGTAATTACTTGATAGGCAATACAATTCCTTTCATACCTTCAATACTGATCTCAGATATCCTGGCTTTCTGCCCTCGGATGTAAACTTTCAGGCAGCGGAGATCAGCTCTGATATGCAGATTAACAACATCTGCAAACTTTGAACTTTTTGAAGCTGTGAGATGAAGAGAAAGGAGAAATTAAGAGGCAATGAACCCTTTGACTCCCCTCTTGTCAGAGTTGATAGAACTTGATAAGGTATACTTCTAACAACCATAACTCTCAGAACCTTTATAACAACAGTTTCAAACAATGCCATAATGCGGCATAATAGAACTTTTTTAAGTTGTTAGTACTGTTGAATCCAAATGTGACATAACAAAATATAGAAATACTTTTTTTCTTGGCAACAGTGGTTTCTTCTTTCTTCTCTCCCTCCTTTACTGTCTCAGTCTCATTCTCCTCAGGGATGGTCGGGAGCTCTTCCTGCCCTCCTTCCTTTTTCGTCGATTGAGGGAGAAGGTTGTTCACAAAGTTCATGGCATTAAGAAGAGCCTCCGTATGGAGATGAACGTCCAGCGAGGAAAAGGTCACCTGATGAAGTTAAATGGAAAAATTCAAAGTGAGGATTGAAGAATATCTATCCATCTTTTTTGGTGTGTGTGTGCCTAACAGCATTTTTACTATTGTATTTTAAGTTATGATTGATAATTTGACAGACTGTAACAAGTAGCTTGTAATTCAACTTACCTTGATGAGCTGCTCTGTATTTTTATGCTGAGACTTGAACTCAGGTCCTTTCTTATCAGCCTAGAAAAGACAATAGATCACTTACCACATGTTCTCAACACATTTAATAGAATTGAACTGATGTCTTCAGAGTGGAAAGTGTCACAAGTACTTTGATGTACTCCAGGGTCAGCAGATCAACTTCTGTGTTGTCTAGAGTGGTGATCAGCTGGACTTGTTTATCTTCTGAATCTACACAAATAAGAAAAAAAAAGAAAAGAAGAAGGTCTCCCAAATGATCTTAAGTAAAAGCTAGATAACCAAGAAGCTTGTCAATATTCACTGACCCATGTATTCTGGACACTTGAGGCAAATCTCTCGCAGGTAAGTGTTCGATGTCATGTCAAACGTGCGCAGCTTCAGCTCAGTGCCCAGACCCTCGATGTCCAAGTGGAGCACTGTGACCTCCTTACTTCCAGACAGACGACACAGCTCAACAGAAAACTGGAAAAACAACAAAAAGTTGAAGAAAAAAGCACTTTAGTATAATAAAGAATGAAATGAGTTGCGGGATTCGATAATGCAAAATTTTTTAGGAAATCTGGGGATTAATTTTAGAAATTCAGAAAACAGAAATTATGAAAGGTGTATAAAAATACAAATTCCCAAGAAAAAAAACAAACAAAACACAAAGTTAGATAGATTTGAACAATATATATAAAAGGACCATTTGACCAGCATCAGATTCAACAACAGACTCTACCTCACTGATCTCAAATGTCATGATGAAGTCCGTCATGTTCTTCTGAACGTCGTCCTTGATGAGACTTTTCCTTTTGCTCAAATCCGCATAGCGCAGTGGCATGGGGTTATCCGGGAAGAAATGCTTATCTTCAATGGGAGAGCTGGGAGCATCAAAGAACAAATCTTCTTCTGACCCTGTGAGAAAACACAATGAGCCACACTTGACAATTTCAGAATATCAGAGCAAGAAAGAGAGTTTCAAAATGGGCTTTTATGTGTGATGCACATGAGGTGTCTCACCCAATGAAGTGATGCTGATGGTCTCACATGACTCAAAAATGAGAGAGGAGCGTTGATCTGCCAGGAGCGGTCTTCTGGGAGTGAGCTGAGGGGTGAATGACTGCCTTGGCTTGGAGAACAACATCAAGATAGGAAACACACCCAAATATGAAAATTTAGTTATTCTGTTGCTGCATTTCACTGAATTCAACACATAGCATTATCAACATCCCTGATTTATCTTGTTAAAAATACTGATATACTGCTCGGCCCTACAGAGGTCATACTTTCTGTTCGTACCTTTGAAGCCGACCCGGTGTTGCGTGCAGCAGGTTTGCTCTCGGGCAGTGGGATGCTGTCAACCAATTCCAGGACACTTCGAAGTTTATTGTCAGAGATGCGTAGAGACAAGAGAGGGAGCTGTCCACACATCTTATACCTGAAACATACACACAAGCGTGAAAACACCAGATTCCTCACGCACATATTTTAACATTTGTTTGTCCAACACCACTGACTCAAATTCTAAAGACGAAGATCAACTAGAATGAGATGAATACTAGGAGTTAAATGTATTCAACTGTGGTTAACTCAGTTGTATACCAGTGACATTTAAGCAAAAATGTTTCTTTGCTATGTTTGCTGTAATGTGATCTTTCTATTATTGTTCTCTGTTGGTTTATGCAGAACAAGCAAAACAAAAAAATTTATAAAAATCCTAAATTATACATTGTGAGGTACAAGCTAAACTAGTTTCATGGCAACCAGAATGAGGACTTGAGAATTCATGAGCTGTCAGAGAATTTCCAGATTACCAGATACTGTAAATGAATGAAAGCGCACACTCACTTTGCCATGCGGGAGTCTTTGACAACCATAGCTCTGCTGAAAACCACTGTTAGATCCACTGGTTCGAGGATGTGGAGCAGTGATCTTTTCTGTTTACGAGCCTTTTTCCAGTCACCGTCTATCACAAACAGACAATATTTCACATCTTTGTTGAGTTGAATCCAAATACAACAAAGCAATCCTCATAAATGACCATTGTAATTAACAGCTATTGGGATGCGAAGAGAATAAAAACTGTAACCTGAAAGGATTTATACATATGTTTGTATAAGAATATTCTATTGTGTGAAACAATATTAAAACTGATTTAAATGAAACATATACAAACAGAAGCTTGAAAGATGTTTTTCTGTATCTTCTGAGTCATGATGTTTTAAAAGTAATAAAGTACTTGCATGTATGTACCTGGTTTGCTATAAATGAGCTGAAGGCTGCTGAGCTGTATGTCGAAGCTGTCGTACGCTCTTAACATGATGTCCTCAATGTTGCTGGTGCCCACAGATAGCTGAGGCAGATGCTTCCTACTTTTACTGGACATCTGAAAAAAACATTTGACAAAAGAAAACTTTCAAACTTTCACACAAACTTTCATCTCAAAAAAAGCTCATGGAAAATAATTTAAATATCCAAAAGTGACACAACTGGGTCAGCGTGTTAATCCGATGAGAGTCATTGTGACTTTCTAACCTGAAAATGACCGAGATCCAAAAGCACGATGTTCTGGGTGCCGTTGTAAAAGCCAGTTTGTGGAATGATGACATAGGAGGCCATCAGGTTCACCTTCAGGTCGAGAACTTTCTGTGTTTCTATCACGTACATTAAACCTGAAAAATATAACGACAGTGACTTGCAAGTGATAAAAAGTAAAAAATACAATTAATGATAACTGCCCTGTTGCATTTCATATCCAATCAAACTAAATAATTATGAAAAATCTTTGTGGAGCACTGTTGTCTGCATCAGATCTTCATTATAATTCACATTACTAACATAATTATACTATTATAAGTTAGTACTATGGATTGGATAGTGTAGATTGCATAAAAATAAGGGTACATGAGCATTAAAAAAAAAAAAAAAAAAAAAAGGATTTCTGACACCAACATCAGGTGATAATCTGTTTCAACAGAAGAAAGAGGAACAAGACAATCAAACTGACTGAGAAGCTTAGGCATGCTATTTCTGTGAGCACACATCCAAATGAGACACCAAGCCAGAGAAAACAAGACCTGTAAATATTTGCCCATCAGAGACATGAGGTCAGGCATTAGGAACACTGCATTCAAATCTGTTAGGAAATGTTTGTGGGCATTTGTGCGACTGACCCGTGGCTGTGCGATCTCTAAACTGCTCGAGCTTCATCAGGGTCGCATTGGTGAGCTCATCCAGCTGCAGGTCATCGGGAGGCATGAAGAAAGCCGACATGCTGTTCACCGTTATCTGCAAATTGACGCGGAGAGAATACAACCTCCTGTATATTTCCTTTTAAAGGTCTTTAGGCTCTTATGTGTGTAAACACAGACAAAACTCACAGCATCATAGATGATTTCCAGAGGCTGTGACTCCACATGAAGTCGCTGGTTGGCACTCTCGTCCAACGGGTTGGTCTCAAACAGGAAGCAGAGCAGGGGGGTCCCTGCACCTGTGGCAGCTTTTCTTGATGACAGGAGGGTGGGCGCAGGTCGGTTGTGGGCCAGGCCAGTGACCTCAAACAAGCTAAGCTGGGCTGTAAGTCTGACAACACAGACACACATTAATGGCAGGGCTTTCTTTTAACCATAACTATGAATTTACCAAAATAAAGCTACAGAACAAATAAGATTAAAGAGAAGATTGAAAAAGATCAAAGATGACACACTTGATGGCTTGAGCTCCAGGTCTCTGTGTGAGTGTAGACATAAGCTCTTCCACAGTCAGCCTGATGATATCATTTTTGTCCTTGTTGTCTTTGATGGATACAATCAGCCTCTCCATGTGGAAGTTGACCTTCATGTCCTCAAACTAAAAAGAAACAGAAAGAAAAAAAAAAAAAGAGATTCAAGTATATGTTACAATACTTGTATTCTGGCCTTGGTTTACTTCAGTGAGGTGATGGAAAGAGAAGCTGTGATATTTGTGGGTGTGACTCACATCCTTTGGCAGGTTGGGATTAACAGCAGTATCACTGTATCCAATGGCAGTGTAGAGTTTGGCTTTCTCTGCTGGGGTTAAAAGCTCATCGAACCCTGAGTGAGAGAAGGTGAGAGGGAATAAACGTAGTTAAAACACAGTGATGAGTATAAAACACTAAATTATTGATACAACACAATGTCAAAGAGTTTTGTTTGGTCCTGTTGGACTGTTCTTTCTACCACTTACCTCCAGTCTTGGCTTCTTTTGTTTGTGTTTCAGCCTCTCCTCCCCAGTTCCACACCCAGCTAAGCCATCCCTGTGACTCCTCTTCCTCCATCTTCATCCCTGGACGGTATATACGTAGGCCTGCCTTGCTTGCCTGGGAAAAGAAAATCCTATTAACATTTGAAAACAAATGGCTGTTCTTTTGCAAGCCACCAATAATTTGATGGAGTGTAAAGAAATGTACTGAATATGTGCATTTACACTCTCGAGGTATTGTAATCAATGCTATAAGGTGTAAAATGAGAAAAAGTACAAACATTAACCACTAAAACAGATAAAAGAAAAGTGAATGCTAAGTGAACATTACGCGAGAGACAGAAAGCCAACCTCAACTTCAGCCTGCTGTCTGGCCAGGGTGATGTTAAAGATATCCAAGGTCTTCTCGGGCTCCTGGAAATGAACACAAGGAAGATGATTATATGAGCACTTAGTAGATTCTTCCTCCACTCTCCAGCAATGTCCATTAGAGACATCAGGGCAAACGTAATCTTGCCAGAGCACAGAAGAGAGGAAGAGCAGCATCTGAAATGCCTAACAACACTTATGAAGTTCAATCAGATCCTTTGCACAAATAAACACTCGATATGTAAGTATATCATTACTGCTAGATTTAATAATCATTTCTGTAAGTAACAAGTTGCATATTATATTATCTTTGTATATGATCATTGTAAGCAGGAAGTTAAGTGTCAGCGTACAGCTTACACGAGCAAAGACACAGTACGGCTCTAGATGCACATTTAGGAGTTATAACGAAAAAAATCACTTTCCTTGTGTTTTTCTTATCTGGAATTGATATGGCAATAAATCCTAAAACTCAATATGTGACAATGAAAGAAAAGTACAGTGCGGCCCCCCCCCCAACAAAAAAACTCTCTACACCCCACCTGGAGTTGCTTGAGCAGCTCCTCACTGGGTTTCTTGCTGGTGATCTTTGTCTTGTACAGCTCTCTGTAGTTTTTCACCATTTGCCGGTGACAGCGGATGTGCTGCCATGACCACATGCGGAGACGAGGCTTTACGTCTACCTCCAGAACGCTTGTGATCGCATACCTCCACCTATAATCCACAAAACACTCAAAGCATGTAACCTTCTTCACATCTTGTATTGTTGGGGTCACGGCAAGAAAGGCCAGCAAAATATAAACAAACAAGGGTTTTCTAACCATGTGCCCGTATTCTTGTTAACGTGGACCTCTGGTCTGTATTTCCTGTATGGTAGGTTACGGGACATCAGGTCGACTGAGCCAAGCAGTTCCAGGATGCTGATGTACTATAAAGACAGAAAATCACAAATGACATACCACTGTGCTGCGACTAGCTCACACTGTTGTCTTTTTCTTTAACATTTTGTTGATCCTTTCCCTCCCAGGAAACAACAAACATGATCTCAACCCAAGTCTTTCCTCGACATACACACACTTACCTGGCCTTTGTTGAGTTCAATGGCCACCTCACTGAGGTTGACCATCAGATCCACTTTGGGTGAAGAGAAGTCAATATCTGACCTTGGATTCATCCGCAACTTAGCATCCGCAGAGATGGGACGAAAAACTGTAGACAGGCAACAACAAAAAAGGAATCATCAAAAAAAGTGTGAGCTTAGACGTAACGATGCCAGGAGATACGGAAGAAACATGTTTTCTTTAAAAGTTCAAAACTACGTCAAACACTGCGTACAAATGCTTTTCGAAATTTAAAACAAAAATCATATAAGATGTGAAGAAAATCTGTTAAAATGCGTCAGTGGTGATGCAAACTGTGATTCACACATTCTTTCCAGGCATAGCAGTGCTTTTGAAAATAATGATGAACATGTGATCCAGCAGAACCAGATTTGTTGTCCTTTTATCCTGTTGTCTCATTATTCCTTTGTTTGTTTGTGGAAGATGAAGCCAATCAATACAGCGAGGGACACGTGGCCTGTCTTTAATATAAATGACCAGGATGTGATTTGATTGTCATCTTGCCACTCTCCCAGCATGCTGAGTAGGATGGGTTTTGTTTGATAATGTCACAAAAGTTCCACCTGCGACAACATCTACAAGCAATACAGGCCTTATCATTCACTAATCGAACAACAGAAAAGTTGACAATATTGTCACCTTACTTTCTTTTTGCATTTTGGAAAATGATAAATCTTTAGCTGGGTATTAGCAGTAAGTGAAGGATGAGACTCACTGAAATCATGGCCGACAGGAAGGGAGGGGTGAATTTCCATGCTGCTCTGGAGATGTCGCTATAAAAAGATGCAGTAAGACAACATTTATTAACTGCTTTAGCAAACAATTGAAACAGCACATTTAAAAATATTCTACCCATTAGGTGTGGCTGCTATCAGCTATCAGACTGTGTTCTCTTTTAGGTCACAAATTAAGGTTGTGTCATCAGGTTTCATGATTAAATACAACGTGACTAAAAACAAACGGGTCCAAATAAAAGAAAATACACAAAGAAGTGACTCACCAAGGCCTCATCTGAAGTATGATTGGAGAAAAGGACTGAGTTGACATTCCAGTAAGCAAACAAGCTGTCTAATTGTACCAACTGAGCGGAAGGAAAACACGAAGCAATTAGTGTTGAGCACATGATCCCTATGATAAGGAGCCTTGAGAATTTCAATGCTTTTCAAAACACACTTGATGAAACATAGGGTACATCAAATATTTCCTGGAAATGATTATAGTATAAATGTATACGAGAGCTACACAATTCAGGCACACATGGCAATTTCAATAGTTGAATTACTTACCTTGAAGAAAAGCCTGGATTTCTCATCCAAAAGACTGGGTTTCCAGTTCTCATCAGAAGTCTGTAACCCCACACAGGCAATGAGGTATGTGAGCTTTTATTGACTCCCTCCATTTATTTCATATGATGCACATTTACATAATAAAACATTCAAATGGAGAACATATTTATACATCACCTGAAGACTGAGGCTTTTAAGAGACACACCAAATGATAAAGGGCAACTTGGATTTGTGACCTACAGAAAACAAGTGAGAGGAATGTGTTCACTTACAAGCTACTTAGAACCTGCAATATTTTCTTTTCTTCAATCACTAAGTTACAAGCACCGTTAAGTAATCATTTGACACGCATTTAAATTCAAATCATACTTGTTGTGTAGGCACTGAGGTAACTCAGATAGAATACTCACATCGTCTTCATAGCGGACATGGATGTTTGAGATCTTCACCTGCAGGTTTTTGATGACCTGGGTGACAAGTTTTTCTACAAAAGTGTCCTGTTTTTCCAGATTTGGGTTCTCTGTCAGACACAAAGTTTAAAATATCATCAAAATGGTCCCTGCAGTTTGCACTCTGTACTGCACTGCACAGCACAATAACTTGAAGCGACCTCAAGCTATCCTTGTTTGCAACATGTGATCAGAACATTTCAGTTTTCCTTTTTTTACAAAGAAAGCTGTGTCTATTACTGCAATAAAATTATAACTAATCAAATTATATATTCAATTCCAAACTTTAACCAACACCATTATTAGTTAGATCTTGTCAAAACTGTGCAAAACTCAAGTACCGATACAGTATTTTCACTTAAAATGATAACTGTCTGATTAATTGGAACTACTTTCGGTGTCCTATGAAAGACAAATTGCATCTAAAAATGGATGTACATAGTGCGGCTTTTTCATGGGTACATGTGACTGCATTGTTAATTAATACAAATATAAGTAATTATGGTGTCACTGTGTACATTTATACTTGCAGTACCAAAAATCTAAATATGACAACAAAACACTATGTTCACACATTTGTCATGCAGTGCTAAACCACAGTGTGAATTCTGCTGGTTGCACAATAAACCATAACCTCAGAAACCAAATGGTGTCAATTCTCTGATCCTGCTACTTTGTAGCCTCTATCCTGCACCGACTGCTTCGTAGTATCTGCTACTTTTCATTCCTCTACAATACCTAAAAAACTAACATTTATTGCTACTAATTTTTTTATACAAATAGGATCGCACCGTTTTGGAAATTTGTTAAAATTTTATTGGACACAAGGATCCTGTTTAAAAACACAGTTTCTTTTAAGATAACACTGAATCCTGACCTTGCTCAGCAGCCTTCAGTTTTGTCTCTTCGATCCGCTGCAGTTCCCTCTGGCGAGCCTCCTGTAGTTGCTTTTCTTCTTTTTCTGCATCATACTTTATACCTCGAAGGAATGGAGTCAAAAATTTTATTTGTTCTCTATTTGTATTTTGCCTCTGAAAACAATAAAATCAGATCACTCTCGGGGCTCACGACAGACTTCTCAGGAAAAATACATCAGGATCATAAATAAGTGAAGGACCTGTTTTGAATGGTCTGTGTACAACCTTGTGTTGTGTCTACTAATCAACTGCCCCACGACTGGTATTTTAAATTACTGTAGGATTATGTCTGCTCTGTGACACAGGTATTCAAATCACAAAGTTCCCTGTACTTTTTAAAACACTGAAGATGCAATTGGTAAGATCATTTTAGCTCTCAATGGCAAATACAAGGTCCAATTATTTGTATCCACTGTTTGCCTACAGAAATGGTAGACAATCAATATTACACAGTATAATCACTAAACTTCAGTTCTTTTCCTCTGCATAAATGGCAAGCTTACTTGCTGTGGGGACTATAAGCAGAAATACACCATCCAGAGTGGCCTCCACAGACTGGGTGTAGAGGTTCTTCCATGGTATCTTTAGCTCCAGACGCCCTGTTTAATTGAAAATAGTTTATTTGCACTAAATATTCACAACTGTGTCAAATTGCGGGTGGATATTACAATCTCACCTATGTGACCAGCTCTGACTTTAAAAGGAATGTCCAGTTGACTCTGCAACAGTAAAACAGCAGTATTATCTCATGTCCATGATGCCATATATAGCCTTGATATTATGTGCACGATTATGATTGCAACTTACCAACGCATTTTCCTTTATTTCAAGATTTCTGAGAATTGCATCACCTGTAATTACATAAAAACATTGTGTTGAGGTGTGTCTCATAGAATTCCCGTGTAATCTCAAGAAGAGGTTTTTGCCCTTTGCCTATTGATTTAAGACAACAAAGTGGAGCATGGTCACTATGAATAACAAACACTATTCACAAAGATCCCCTGACGACGCACAAGGAGAAGTCCGTATCAATAGTCAGACGTAAACAGAAAATGTATGACAATTTATGAGATAATTTACTACATTTGTTACAAAAGCAGGGATTAACACAGATATTGGATTAATCCCAGGAACTAATGTTAAATGTTACAGGTCGGGTTTGTTTGCTTGGATATTTGAGTGCAGACTTTGTGGCTGGGTGTGATAGACAGTGGCGAGTCCCGACCTGGCTGGGTGACAGGGTGTAACCTGCTGCTCGTTTCTCACCAACTAATACTCAGACTAATCGGACTTACAGCAGAAATTACATCGACACTGGAAAACGGAAGCAGTCAAACATTACAGACATGTTTTTGTCTGGCTAATCACAAACCCTGGCTGCACTGTCTCATTCGCAACAGAAAGGAAAAGTAGTTTAGGGAGAGATCAAATCACACGAGCAGCTGAGGGAGCTGGCTAACGGCTGTTAGCATGTAGCCTGGCAGCTTGACGGGCGGGCAACACTCCAAAAGGGACAAACACAAGTTCTCTTACCGCCCCAGATCCCGAGCTTGAGCTGTGAGCTATCAAGGTTGACAACATAATCGCCTAAAAATCGGTTTAGGACGTCCACCACTACGCTCTCGAAGACCATTTTGGCGTTTCTTTCATGTGACAGTAACCATGTTTACATCCTGAGGACTCTCGCGTCGACGTAAAATGAGCAGTACGTAGAGCGGTGGGCGGGGCCCGACGTCATCCCGCCGTACGTAAAGTTACCTCAGATAACACGACACGAGAGTAGGAGTAAGTAAACGTAATAATAATAATAATTATTATTATTATTATTATTATTATTATTATTATTATTATTATTATTTACATTGTAGGTTATTCACTAGCTACCACTTGTGAATAGCATACAATAACATTTTGCACTTCGTGCTGGTGGTCTCAGACAAATTGTCCAAGACCCAGTGGCTGCTCACACTAAATACAAGCAGAGTGTATTGTCTATTTAGGTTTTTTTTTTGTAATCATTATTATTTTTACAAGATAAACTTACGGTTTTTAAATGCAGTCCAAGCAGTTTAGTTGGGAAGTATGTCATCATACTCAATCATTTCAAATGTCAGCAGTTCAATCAGTAAAATCTGTGAAAAACTGAAAATATCTGATGTATTGATCTTTTTTTTTTTTAACTTAGACAAAGCACACAAACACATTCTGACAATATAAGCAAACATTTGCCCTTTTCACATCGTAGAGACAGTGGGCAACAATTTGTATATTTGGTTTACAGTAAACACAACGTGGTGTATCAATGCTGATTACCACATCAAAAGTGAAGTCAACTCAGTTCAGTCTTCAACACTTTACTAACACTGTTCCTTACTTTGCCCTTACATCCTCCCTTATGTACACACTCCATTGAGAAATTATATAGCAAAACAATACATTGAAGCATTATTACAGTTGTACATTTCTATTTACCTGGCAAATGTATGTTTAGTATATATTACATACAGGTTTGTTTTGTTGTCTTTATCAATATATTATAAGTGTACTTGGCTGCCATGTACTTATTTATTTTAACACTGTTTAAACATCAATGTTTACATTTAGTAGCAAAGGAAAAATTTACACATAACTCCTTCAAAAATATATCTCATGAATTGTTTTCACTCTTCTCTTTGTTCATGTTTTATTAGTTGTCTTGACCACATAATCGTTAAGTGTTCTTTATGCATTGCATGCATAGAATGAATAAGAAAATTATTTGTCTAACAATTTATCAAACGGGAGCAGTTGAGATAGTGGTCTAATGACTATTCCAATCACTGTCTCCCTCCTCAGTGGTCCAGAAGCAGGTTTGTCCACCACTTTTATTCTGAGTTGTAGTTCTCGTAGGTCTTTGAGACTCAGCTCAATGAAGAAGAAGTCTTCATTAAAGACTGGCGTGCGACAGTTCCTGATGGTGGCGCTCTCCTGTTGCTGCAGCTTTCCCGGTGTCAGACACAGATTCACTGCACAGCTTGGGGTCTGTCTTTCAACATTATCCCACAAGCCTTCCACAGACACCACTCGTATGCGCACAGTGGAAAGTGAGGAGAACATGTTCTTGGAGAAAGTCGTGTGCTCAGTGGAGAGGCGCACCCTGCCATGCCCTTGCAAGGGGAGGATATGCTCACGACGGAGTCTTTCCTGGCACTGCAGAACGTCCAGTGGGAAGGGGACAGGTGGAGCAAGAGAGCGCATCATAGGAGTCCTAGAAGAGGAGGTTAAAGCTAAACGTCCCCTCTTAAGCTTTCTTTTGTCATCCTTGGTGACGGTTAGTGAAGGACAAGATACTGCACCTTTAAGACGATTCCCATTTGATGTGATGTGGCTGGAAGATTTGGCGGGTCCATAAGGCGACATGAGGAGAGAGGAGTCACTACCAGACTGTGTTCCACTCTCTGAGCTTCCAGTGTTTGACAGATGTTTGCATTGCAGTGGAAAAAAGCCTCGCAAAGTTTTTTTGGGCACATTTGGTTGTCTTGCCAGCCTGGGGGCACCAGTAGTAATCCCCCTCTGAAACACGTAAGCAGGGCACTTTGAATGGAACAAGGACTCTTTCCTTCGAGTGTTGGGGCTCTCGTATAACCCAGCCAGGCCGTAACCCTCTGCAGAGAATGGCAAAGCTTTCTTTGCAGCTTTCCACACCCCAGCTGCATCACCATTCCTCGTCTTTAGATCCCTAGATTTCTCATGTGTAGTGTTTGAAGAAGTGTTGTTCTTCGGTACACGGTTCTGAGTCTGCAGGTATAATCGGGTCTTCTCAGCTTCTGGCAGCGGTTTCCTCCTGCAGAGCTGTGGAGGAAGGCAAAACTCTGGGATCTTGTCTGGCGTGAGGATGTTGCAGTGCAGGCTGGATTTGGAAGGAAAGAAAACATCCTCCTCGCTCTTTCTCATGTAGCGGCTCAGCTCCAATGGAATGCTCTCCACACTCTCTCTCATCCTTTCGAACACCCACATGCTTTGTTTTAAAAATTAAGATGAACTTAGTGTCTTTGCTCAAACGTCCATACTGCTGACCTTTAATAAAAAGAAAAAAAAGCACAACATTTCACAAATTAGTCACAGAAAACTTCTCAAAACTATTACACTAAATGCATTTAACTTTTATTTAATATTACACCGATAAATGTTTACCCCTCACCTGCCAGAGTGGGAAGTGTCTTTCTCTGAAAAGTGATATCCAAGTCTACGAGACGACTGTGCCTCTTTTTAAAGGTGAGTGTGAGGCCGTGCGTCACCAGTGTGACGCATCGCTTTGCACGGCATCAAAGTGTATCCTGCCTCCACACACACACACACACACACACACAAAGTATATGTAACAAACCGTGCATTGAGTATCTCGGTGTCTTGGAAATGCGTGGGTACTAAATCAGAATCATCGGCATTGATGTGCACTGAGGTGCGATATATTGATGTATTACCAGCTTTGTGGAAAGCAAATACATCAATACTGAAATGTCTATTGTTCTTTAGAAAAGGTGTCAGTTATTGTATTTGCACATAGAGAATACAGATTAAAGCAGAAGCTGACAGCTAAATGAATAATATTCAGTATATTAGGCAACACAAATACAATTTATTGAATTTTACAGGGTTTTACGCATCACTGCAGCATGATGTATGACTCACACTGTGACACACTCCAAAACAAGATTGTAGAGAGTTCAGATGAACGTAATTCAGATTAAAACACATGAGAACACATTGAACGTGTTGTCATGGTCATGATGACGCAAGTATAATCGGCTTTTTGATAAAAACTGACCTCTTGTTCAAAGGTGAATCAAAGACTGGAGCACCCCAGGCTTACAGTCAGCACCCACTACTTCTAAGACCTGCTGACCTTTAAACAACCGGTGTCACGGACGCACAATTGACCTGATGTCTGTTTGACAGATGAGTCAACATATATCCTTTTCGAAATTAATTTTTAATGCAGTTAGGAAGCAATTGAATAGTCATCAAATGGTCAAAATATAAACAGAATATACACATTCATGATTGATGAAATTATTAGATTTACTAAAATTAGTGTTCGATATTTTTTGATCTAAAGGCTAGATCACAAATATGACGAGTAATATTATTTAACAGATGTATTTATAAATTGACATTGGGGTCTACCATCATGTTTTGTTTTGTATTGTTTTTTTGTAATTGTGGAAACTGTGAACTTTCTTAAGCGAATCCAATTTAATCTAACATGCTTATTAAGGTTAATCAAACAATCGTCGTGGACTCAAGTCAGCATGAGTTCCTCCCCCTCAGACATTTAATACATGCTCAATGTTTCAGGTTTTAAAGGTCTATTGATCATTTATTGCTGGTGCAGATTGCGTTCTTTATGGTGGCACTGTCACTGTTTCAGCAGGTAGCGTCAGAGTTTTTCTGTTATTTCTCTGGGTGGTTTTACCACCAGCCAGAAAGATGGCTGTTTGGTTAAATGTTGACTTTAATATCACTGCAAATGTGAATAATGTGTGTAAATAAATATCAGGTTGGTTTTTGGTTGATGGTTTCAGCTGGAATGAGCTCTGGTTTACCATTCTCCCTATCTGGATAAAGTGGGCATGGATGAAATAATTTCATTAAAGAACACTGATAATTCCTTCTTTAAATCACAATGTCTTGTTTTTTCAGCATATCTGCCACAATATTGCTTTAGATTATATGATAATATCCAAATTTTGCATAGAATTTCAATACAATGGTTGGATTTCTAATATTTCAACCCACAATAATTCTAAACAAGCATGCAGGTTCTAAAGTTCAGACTTTTTAGCTTTAAAGTTATTCGTAATTCTATAAGACACCGCCTCAGCCCGTACTGACACCAACACCAGTTTCCTGCAGTTTATTGAATAGAAAGTTCAGGTTGTTAACTGGATTTCATTTTAAAGTATAGTTTTCCATTTTATTTTCTATTGTCGTATTTTATTTTAACCACAAGAGGGCATACATGCATTAGAAACGTGACATTTCAGTTTTAGACGAAACACATGAGTTGCAGTTCATTTTTTGGTGTTGCATCATTGTAACATCTATTCAAAAATTAATTACAAGAAAATATCTAATGGTTGGTCAGTCGTAGACAATGCTCACACATACAAACACGCTCTCTCTCTGTCTCTCTGTCTCTCTCTCTAAGACACACACAGACACCATTTTGTCACCTTCTTTAAT
>OMNM01002906.1:0-11134 GCA_900302745.1 Parablennius parvicornis | reverse complement strand
TGATAAATTTTCATGATGACTCACTCATATCTCCAAAAAGCACTAATGTGTTGTACAGATGTGTGGCAAGGTTCACCTCTTTTCCTTTTGTTTGTTTTTATGGAGACTTGCTGTGTAATTTTATGTGGGAAGCCTCTAACAGAATCCAAACTTGTAAATAGTCCACAGGTGAATACCGGGTAGATGTGACCAGCCCTTTTTCTTCTCAAACACTTTCCTCAACCACGCGCTTTAACTTCTAGCCCCCCAGGATGGCACTGTTTCTGTTGGCACGCTGGGAGATTTGCACCAAAAGTGGGTACAAAGAGTTGAGGAGATACAGCTTGTAATTATTTATGTTTCTACATGTTTTGCTTTTCTGTTGTTGTTGGGGTTTTTTTTATTTGTTTTTTTGCATGTTTGGGGTACTGACAGGTCAGGACTTTCAGCTTTTCCTTTTATGTTGCAATTGAAAGGACCAATGCGTCTCCTGACTCTGGTGCCTCACTTGTTGCTGAAAAAAGCAAAAATTTCACTTTCAAATTTGAGAAAAAAGGAGCCTATTCCTCATCTTTTCACATCATTTATACACTCCTAGAGGCTGAAAACAGGGTTGATAGCATATAGCACCTTTTTTAATATACATCTATAAACATATTTCTTTGATTTTGATGATAAACAAAAGTTGTTTTAATGGTACAGTATGTAATATTTTCAGTAAAAAAAAATCTAAAATATTAAACACTGTGAGAAGATAAAGCGTTACATAAAAAAACCAAAACACATCATCTATTTAATCTGTGAGCAGGAATATCAACTCAAGCTAACCAATAATGTAATACCAATTTATACCACAAGATGATGTCTATCAGATTGTGGACAGTGACTTACTGCTGCTATCTAATGAACAAAGCATTTAACATACTGTACCTTTAAAAAGAGTTTAACTTGAGGCTTTAACTACATTCTCCCCTCAGAGCCATGATGATGTGCTTTTAACAGAAGATAGTAAAAGATGCATCAGGTGTCACTCTGATTCCAATCGGGCTGTCAGGGATCGTAAATTCTCTGAACAAAGCCAACCAAAGCCCTGTTTATAGGACAACGTTTTCAAGTAAAAAATAAAAACTTTACTTGATTTTTGGGGTGTCTGTTTACAAGACAATGGTGACCAGAGTCAATGACATCTTTCTGAAAACGGTGGGGTTTAAATGGGCTAAAACACAACTTTTTTAACAACGTTTCTGAAACGCTGCTGCTGAGCATGTGCATCACAGTCATAGTAAATAGTTCTTCTGCATATGCACTAGTAGTTGGAAAATAACAACGATGGCCTCCAGAGTGTCATGACTCTCAGTCCATATTCACCTGCTCCAGTTTTATAGTTATAATAGCAATCCAACTTGTTCGTCTGTCCATATGAATGTCCGTGTACTCACTATTGTCGATGTTTATAGTGAATTCTCTTCTGCTCTAGTGTTTGTGGTTTAATTACAAAAGCACCTACTAGTGGCTGAACATGAAAATTACACATCATTCTATCGTTTCAAAACATTGCAGTGGAAACGCAAAACTTTCCTTGACAAAAACTAAAAATGAAGCATCTTCACTTGAAACGTTGTCATGTAAACAAGGCCTCAGATGAGAGAAATCAATGCTCTGACAACATGCAAATATTTGAGCCGAAGGCTAAATTAATTTATATGTATCTAATTTTCCTCACAGAAAAATCTGTGCTGAGCCTTTTCAGGGGGCTTTCAGTGAGATTCAGACAATGCAATGTAATGAAAAAAGCTCACACTCAGCAGCCTGCAGGGGGCAGTCTTCTTGTTCTGATTCTTACTGTGAACTTTTGGTAGAGTTTCTCTTTGGTATTGTTGTAATCTGTATAATTATTTATTTAAAAATCTTGTTTTTAGAGCAGTGCAAGACGTTCATGACAAGTGTGAATTGGAACACTGTGTAATCTCCTGACTCCCTCACAGCATTTAGAAGAAAAAAAAAACAGAGAAAAAGTCAGAAGGTCATCAGGACTCCAGTAATGGAAGCACTTATTGCACGGTATCCTTACCTCACTGCAGGGAGAAGAAAACAGTTTGACATGATAGTACACCTCGTTCCTCCTCTCAGTCCAACTGCTCATGCTTGCTTCAATCATCCCTTCCAAACCCTCCTTCCCCCTCTTGACCTCTAACGCGATGCACTTTCACCCTCTTATTTGACACAAGTAATGGGGTCGACCTTTTGACAAACAGATGTAAGAGTGTTGTATTTATTTCAGAGGACCTAGATGGTGTTTTTAATGAGAATCCGTGGTTGTTGTTTCAAGTACCAAACTGTATTTGCACAGAGGAAATGGTCTTTGACGTGCTGTTTTACATACATAAACACATTTCAGTAATAAAGGAAACATGGATACGCTTTGCACTCATTATTTGCCCCACCGGGTGAGTGAAGACAAACAGCTGATGGGACGTTTTATGTCTTACATAACGACTGGCAATACACTGCATAATCCAACTTGACACACTAAACTCCCTGCTGCGCACCAAACACGACCCCTACTGGTAGATTAAGGGTGATACATGCAATAACAACATTATTCACACTAGTGTAAACTCCTGGTGGCTGAAGCTTGATTGCAAATAAATACATGTTGTGAGCAGGATGCTATCGTGCGCTCACATTTGTCATGGGTGTTTGCCTCTTTTATAGAAGGCTTCATTCACAAACAGGATTTCCATTCAGACACAAACAGCAGAACACTGTTACAAATCTGCCGATCAATCCACATTTAATAGCTATCCAAAAAATGTCATGCCATATGTCAGTGCTGTCCCACACTGAGTTTCCTCTAATAATGTGACTCTGTGTACAGCAGGGGTGTCAAATATAAGGCCTGTGGGCCAAAATTGACCTGCACAGGCTCCAATCTGTCCTGCCAAAGCACTGAGCAAATTGTAAAAATGTCAAAGAACATAAATTCATTATTTTTAAACAGAGTGGGTAGCGGACAAAACACAACTCTGAGCTGAGATATCAGAGATGCAGCCAAACTAGCCTCAAAGCCATGCTGCCAGGATGAGATTGTAAATACATGTATAATAAAACAGCTATAGGAGAAGTGTTTTTGGACACTTCATTGTATTGTAGAGCTGACAGGGTCTGCAATGAATGGATGTCTGAGACTCCACATCAGAACTTACAATTTGGACTTTCTTATTGTGAACTCAAACACGTCATGAAGGGCGTGATTGGCCACCAAAACTCTCTCTCATCCAGTTAGAACATTACCTGAACTGAACAGGGTAATAGCAAGAAGTGATCAAACAGTAACAGAAACACACACACAAAAACTCTACAAGTAAAACTTTAACAAACTTGAAAACTAGCATTTAGTAATTTCTTGCGCTGCTCCACCAGCACACCACAGCAGCTGCTACAGTATTTCAAACCAGTCGCTATCATTAAAATGGGCTTTATGTAATTTAGTTGTGTGGTTTTATGAAAAAAATAGACATTTAACCACATATGCTCTGAGACACAACAACAAAAACATTTCAAAGCTTAAATTTAAAGGCTATTATGGCACTATTTCAGCGGCCCGGCCCACTCAAGATGTAACCGCTGTTTGTGGCCCTTGAACGAAAATGTGTTTGACGCCCCTGATGTACAGTACAGTGGTCGTGTACACAAGCACTATTACACATACGGACCGTGTGCCAAAACCAGCTCATTGGAGGAGAAAAGTTTGGCTCCATGATGGCTTTAGATAGTACAACAAGAGGAGAAATATTCAGCTATAAATCTTCAGAAAAAAGAACTACTGTTTCTGATTCATTCATTGAGATCAAACATCTGTTGCAAGAAAGGCCAACTGTTAGACAACAGGGATACAGAAATCAATTCAAACTCTTCTTTTAAGAATTACAGTGGGAATGAGATCGAGAACAGTAAAAGCTGCAGGAATCGTGCTGTGGAAATGATTTGACATCATTCAGCAGATTTTGAAAGCAAGACAACTGATAGATATGCACGGGTGCTGCGGCTCTTAGCTCTCCTGTTTGGTGCTTATTTTACTTGACACCTTGGAGTTGCACTCAAATTTCGTTGTACCCTGTACAAGGACAATAAAAGGATATTCTATTCTATATTCTATCATATTTTTTTTCAACATTTGGTTGGCATCAGCTAAAATGTTATATTGAAAGTGCATCCATTTGTCTTTCAAGTTTTTTCAAATTATTTTGCAAGATTTATTAGCTTAATTTGAACTATTCTCATAATGTATGTGTGTCTCTTTGCACTAATAAATAAGTTAATCAGAGACTACTGTGCTTAAGACAGATCTCCTGCTAAGTGTGTGTAACGAGAGTTTACATCAGCTTTAAGCCCATATGGTGTCCTTGTGCATTAAAAACATTCAAACAAATAAAGAAAAATGTGTTTAAAATTGAAGCTTTGTTGTCTGCTTATTCCAGCACGATGTCAGTCTGTTTTGAATGATTCCGGCTCTCTTCAGAGGAGCAGCGTCACACTGGAGTCCATTGTGCCCGAGCACAGCTGTGCTTTCCAGTTAGCCAAAGTCACACACATATTAGTGGAATTATAGTTTGAGGCAAGTGTGAGTTCACAAATTAACCACTGTAACAAACAAATGTAGAGGGATGACCTTGTAAATTTGAATTCCTGGAATTAGATGTTTGAAAATGTACTATAAATATGCCTAAACTAGACTGGATAATTCAGGAACTTATTCAAAACAGAGGACAGTTGAACACTGGCAGTAAGAAAAAGAAAAACCCAAGATTTGTAGTGTTATTCCATACTTAAGTAGAAATAAAATACTAAGATCTGAAAAACATTGCAACACTTAAAGGATTTCTGACTGAACGGGATTCAACGAAACTTCTTCATGCATTTGTTTCCAGTTGGATGGATTATTGAGAATGGTGAGTTCACAGGTCTCGGTAAGAAGTCTGCAGTTCTTCCAGAGTCCCCAGCAACACACAGAGGGCAGAGCACATTACACCTGAGCTTCAGTCTCTGCGCTGCTGCATGTGAGTCAAAGAATTGACTTCATAATCTTACTTCTGGTCTATAAAGCTTTGAATGGTTTCAGCTCAGATTTACTTGTAGAATATAAAACATTCAGACCTCTGTAGGTCCTCTGGAAGACGTTTACTCAGTGTTTCATAGTCAGAAGAAACAAAATGAAGCAGCTCTTAGTTCCTACGCTCCTCGTCTCTGGAACAAATTTCCTGCTGACACATTCACTTCTTTTAATTCAGGTTTTAAAACAGTAGTATTAACTCAGGCTTTCCTTGTAAAGCATGTGTTTGAGTGATGTTCTCGCCTTGCCTTATGTTAGGCTTTATACTCACTTCACTTTTGACACTATTAAAAAAAAAGAGCTGGCGAGCTACTTTAGTAAAAGTTCATGTTAGATACAAATACAGCATTTTAAAGATGAAACTATGTAATAAACACCTGACTATTGGGGCTATTCATGATACTTTTATTCATTGTTGGGTAGTTAAAACTATAAAACTACCATGAGTAGAATACTATAAGACATTTCAGTTTTGAATGAAACCACATTAATTCTTCATCATCATTCAATTCAAGTTAAACTCTTTTCATCAGCAGATAATAACACTAATAGACTTCTGGGAAACTAATTGATTTGACAAACGCATGTATGTGACTGCCCTCCGCACTGAGCATGTGATGCAACTCATTTATTTCTCATCAGGAGAGATTTCTGACTTTGAATCTCATCCCCCCGGTAATGGATTGGACACGGAGATTCAGTGTCGCTTTAAAAGAAAAAGGGGGCGAGGTATGCATCATGCCTTTCTCTCTGTTTTCCATTTGCTGTGTGTGTGTATGTGTGTGTGGGTGTAATATCCAATTTCAATAAGATCGCTCCTCCAAAATCGTCACGTTTGTCAGCCTCACCTCAAAAGCACCAACATTACACTCTTACAATTTCTACAATCACTCAGGCTGCACGAACATTCCATTACAATGCATATTTTTCATGTTATTGCTATCTACAAACATCTTGATCTCACTCTGATAAGAAAAATAGTTATTCTAAAGCATGACAACAATGTTTTTCGCTGAGTAGCAGGTGAAATGCTCCATTTAGAAGTCATTGTTCAGGTTTTCTGACACCAAAGGAGGCAAAAGTTAATTGAAATCTACTTAAGCTGTGGGGCATCTCCTCTCCAGCTAAATGAAGGTGACTGACAGTGAACAACTCCTGTCCAGAGTGCGGTGTGGTGGTGGGGGGGGTGTTGTCAAATTGTCCCCTCCAGTATGTCATCTCATGCAGGTTTGTCAAACATAAGGCCCATGGGCTAAAACTAGCTCTACAAGAGACTCTAATCCGGCCCGCCAAACCAGCAAGCATATTGTAGCATTTGTTCTCACAAAGAAAACATATATATTTCTTAAAACAAATTTCTTCAGCGTTATGGATACAACACAACACTAAACAAATAAGCTCAGATATCGGTGATACAGCCATGAAAGATAGCTACTGTGTTGCTATCAAACTGCCTCAAAGCGGTGCTGTCAGGTTTGTAAAAACATGCATAATAAAGCAGCTATTGGAGAAGTTTTTGGGGTGGACAGTTAGTTGTATTTTATACCAGATTTAATTTAAATCTGATTCTGTTGAGATTGTAGTCATTTTCAGTTGTGGTTGTTTAATTTTGTGAAAAAAATAGATATTTTCATCACTTATACTCCGCACCATAACAAAGAAAAGCTTAAATGTTTACATTTAAAGTCACTATTTTCCAACTCCGGCCCACTCAGGATGAAACGAGGATGTGTGTGGCCCCTGAACTAAAACGTGTTTGACACCCCTGCTAACGAAACTCTATCATAATAACAAAATCACTCAACATAAGTCAGTATCACACAGAAAATGAAACATTTATAAAACTATGAATCACAAGGTATATGCTGCTCTGTCAGCCCAGAAAATGATCTTGACATTTATTTTCTGATTTTGCTCCCTACAACCAGCAATGATCTGATGTTTCTTTCCTTGCCTTCTACATATGGAAGCTTTCAGATTTATTTATTTTTGCCTGTACAGTCACACAATTATCATTTATAACAGGCACAAGTAGGGGTTTATATGAAGTATATATAAACCAGGGGAGTCCAGATCCAGTCTGGATACATGACCAAGGAAATACTGACCGGAATCATTTTTTATATATACATAGCAGAGATTTTATTTTTTGTTTAATGATAGTAGACAAGACACAACAGTTTTGAGCTGATGGATCAGTGAAAATTATTGTTTCAGTATCATCAGCAACAAAACCAAACTTTGAGATTGAATTTTCAGGAGGTTTGCAAAATGGAAATACACGATTTTTTTTTACATTTCGCAGCATAATATATTGCTTAATGTGACACAATGTTGAAAATCCACTAAATTCTGTTGAGGTTTTGTGAAAAGATATTAAATTATAAATGAAATGAATAAACCTCTTTGTACTAAAATATTAGAAGTTGACTTTTATTTATTTTTTTAATATCAATGTTGTTATGCTGTTATGTCAAAGATAAGGGAGTCAGAATGAAAGTGATCACAACTAGTTTGTCCCACAATTAGGGAAATCTGCGTCGTTGTGGCAGCAAGTAGACAATAACAAAACAGTATAGCGAAAGAATACGAACAATAATCAAATAGATATTGCAAACAATAACAGTTCCAATAATACAGAAACCGTGATTTTCGATAATGTTGGTAGCGACTGAACACCGGAGATTGCGTTCAACGCACAGAATGGGAAAAAAAACAAACCCAACCCGAATAATGTATATTGAGCACAGTGATGAACATTGAAAAATAAACCAAAATTGAACCCAAACTTTCACCTTTATGATTCAGGCTCAGTTAAAAGGACAAAGATCCTGTTATTGTTTGCTGGGATGTTATATAGAATAGTTTAATGTCCCAGCATTAATAGTTTTCATCGTTTTAAATACATTTATGAGATGCATCATTTGTTTTACAAATATTAGCACACGACCGTTTAGTGATGGGAGGAGTGTAAATGTATATATTAACCCCAAAATAGACAATTTGACAGAAATCTATATTATTAAAGGAAACACAATAAATAAATAAATAGAGTCCATGACGCACCGCTCCAAATATAATCCCAAATTTGACTCTCTAAATCTCTAAACCCCAATGATGGACTTTCTCAGAATGATGGACAATAAAGTCAAACGGGCCTTTGTGTGTCATTTCAAAGCCGAAGAGCTGAACCATTGGCTTTAAAGGATGCTGTGACCCGCGACATGCAGTGCGCAAACACACAGAGGCTGAAAAAGAAACAACGATTTACCCCCAACCTATTGTCTTTATTGTGACAATATTGATTATTAGACATTTTAAGGGGGGCAGCGATCGGAAATAAAGCCACTGGTCTATATGGCGGTGGAGCTAGACTGGCTTTACGGCCGCCCTGGCGTCGTCTCCCGCTGTGGCGCACGTCCCCCTTCACGCTGCTCTCGGCTGGTTGGTGCTCAGCGCTGAAAACCCACAATAAATTCCTGGAGGTGCACACACTTTAGCACCATTTGTGTCATATATGAGACGGCGGGGTGGCAACAAATTAGAGGTCGTGTGTGATAGCGTGCGTAAAAACACTCCGGATCTGATATCAGGCACAAGTTTGGTGATTTTGGAGCTTGATTAAGCCAATTAAGACAAAGGAAAATAATATGATTAGGGTTTTGGTAAAAAAATCAACAACAGAATATAGCTTTTTTTCCCCTGAAGCATAAGATGGAGCAAACATGTCAAACGCTGGGACTCATGTGTTTGTATGGAAAAACAAATCGATTAAATAAATAATCTTTAAATTAAAATCTAGTCAGTGAAATATAGCTGAATATTTCATGAAGGAAAGCATGACGATTTACAGTTTACTTGAGTGAAAAAAAATCAGCATTTGTCGAAATCCTTACTTTAAATTTGTAATTAGCTCAACTTGTGTTAAAAGAAATTGTCAGAATTTTGCTCATCGACTTGATATTGCGAGATTATTCATCAAATAATCTCCAGGAATGTTTGAAACTTTTGCTGGGATCAGTTTAAAACCGTTTGGTTTTTAGTTCAGAGGATTGTTTAATTACTGTTTGATGAGGGTGGTTAATGAATAAAAGTGAATAGAAAAGCTTGAAGTGGTGATAAATAATCACAGAGATTATATAATTTTGCCTCCTTAATACTCCCTTGCTCACACTTTCCACCTAGCAGAACCCTCGACGTGGATTTGGGGTCTGTTTGTTGTTGTTTTTTGCCGGTGGTAGCTGGATTGATTCTCCTGTTCCGTCCTTTACAGTCCGAATGGACCATGTGACAGCTTGTCTGATTGGTCAAAAGTTTTCCATCTCAGCCAGTCAGCGCTCCTCATTGCTTGCTGGGACGCAGCCGCTCGACCAATCAGAGCCGAGAGCGCAGACGTGGGCGAGAGAGGAGCTTCGCTCCTTTGAGAGACTCCTTTCAGTTTGAACCGGTGTCAACAACAAATAACAACAACATCACCACCCGACAAAAACTACTCCGAAAAACCAAGGAGACCGAGAAAAGTGACTATTTAAACTGCCTTTATTGAATTTATTTCCCGTCTCGTGGCTGCCCCGGGACGAATGCTTGACTGCAGCACGGGCCGCGGCTGAGGCGGTTTGAACGGCGTCCTCCCGCTGCGCCTACGGCGGAGGAGCAGCCTCCGAGTCCGGAGGGATCACCGGGCCGGTGGAAGGAGGTATGACTGCGTTGGCGGGGTCAATACCCAGGATGATGCGACCCACGCTAGCTCAGAACTACCCCCGCAGCGGATTCCCCCTGGAAGGTAACGGGAAAGGGGTTTGATGTTCGTCACGGGGTCAATGGTGTTTTGGATCATAAACAATATATCACAGTCTAAAAAACACAGCTCACTGTTATTGCTGGATTTGCATAAAATTGTGATTTTACTTCTCTTTATCAATTATTTACTACAGTTTGTTAAAGTTTGCATACACCCTTCAAATATCTTTCCCCAAAGCATTTTATTGCATCAATATTAAGACTTATTTTTGACGCAGTTATGGCAATGAATGATGAGTTAGATTCCAGATATTCCTTGCACTCCTCTGTATTTGGAGTCATGACTCTAGTATCCTGCGTCCACCTTGTAGTTTCCACCCCGCTGGGTCAAGGCCGAGTCAATCAGCTCGGAGGAGTTTTCATAAATGGCAGACCTTTGCCCAACCACATCCGCCATAAGATCGTGGAGATGGCGCACCACGGCATCAGGCCGTGCGTAATCTCCCGCCAGCTGCGAGTCTCTCACGGCTGTGTGTCCAAGATCCTGTGCCGATACCAGGAGACGGGCTCTATCAGACCGGGGGCTATCGGAGGCAGCAAACCCAAGGTATGCACCGGAGTGGTGGGGAGAAAAAGTTGCAGACCGGGGAGGTCAGCACGCATGTGCACGGAATGTTTTCTGACTTTGTTGTGCCAGTGGTAACTTGTTCATTTTTAAATTCAGTGTGAGCAAAAAGTGAAAAATGTGTTGTTGTTTTTTTTTTTTTTTTTAACCTTTGAAGCAGGGAACAACGCCGGACGTAGACAGGAGAATAGAAGAATACAAGCGGGAAAACCCGGGTATGTTTAGCTGGGAGATTCGGGATAAATTACTGAAGGATGGGATATGTGACCGCAACAACGTTCCTTCAGGTACAAAAAGGCAGAAAAGACTTGATGCACTTTTTGTACATAGTTATATTTGATTACACGCTTCATCCTCAGTTTTATAGTTTCAACAATTCAGTGCAAATTACAGAAAATGTTTTTTTGTAGTTAAAATGTACCAATAAAAGTCTTCAACATTCTTGCAAGCTGTATAATTATATTAGTTTTTTAATCTATTCTGTAACAGTCTTTATTTAGTTTGAATTTAATTTGGTTTCTCGTTGTTTTTGAACGGACTCTCACAGTGAGCTCCATCAGTCGCATCATGAGGAGTAAATTCGGAGGGAAAGGCGATGAAGAGGAAGATGATGAGGAAATGGAGAAGAAGGAGTTGGAGGACAATGACCGGAGGACCAAACACAGCATTGAGGGCAT
>OMNM01002905.1:0-10059 GCA_900302745.1 Parablennius parvicornis | reverse complement strand
TCGGGGGCTGCTGGTGGCGCTGGGTTTCACGCTGCCGCCAGGGGGCGCCGTGCTGCTGGCAGAGCTGCTGGCCGGTGGGGAAAGGGGCTTTGCTTTCGCCGACGGCTCTTTGGAACGAGAAAATGGACGTCAGGAGGGTTTAACGTTTAGAACAGGTGGAGCTGCTTGGATGTGGATTTGAACTCACTGGAGCCGATCACCGGGATGGACATGCCCTGGTCTACAGCGGCGGCGGTCGGGGCGGGGGGGCTGTCGCCAAACAGCTGCTTGGACGGACTGCAGCTGCTGCTGCTGGGAGAGAACAGAGACCATTTAACGTCAGCCAGATCCCAGAACCATCTTCACCGCGTGCAGAGGACAGTCCAACCTGTCGTCGATGTCCGAAGCCGGTTTCGAAGGTTCACTCGTGGGCGAGCTGAACGGCGTCCCTGAATCCGTGTCTCTGGACGTGTCCAGGTGGCTGTTGTCCAGAGACAGACGCTTCGGGTTCCCACCATTGGAGCTCCGGTTCAACTCTGCAATGCTCTGCAAAGTCCAACGATTGGTGAGGTTAAATATGAGAAACAGAGACACTGACAGGGTGTGTGTGCACTGCTCACCCTCTTCTTCTTCTGCACCAGCTCAGGAGGAAGGTACTGATGCAGCTGCTTCTTCTTCACATGTGTTGCTTCGATCTTCATGCCGTCCTTCAGCATGTTGATGTTGTTGGCTTGTCGGTACACTGGAGGGAGCAACGGAAGGAGCAACTGAATCTCAGCAGTCTTTAGATATTTTATTGTAATGGACGGTTCCCAGCAGACTCACCGGTGTCTGTGAAGGACTGGATGTCATACGTCAAGTCAATGTTTACACTTTCTGCATTCTCCACCTTCTTGAAGATGATGCCGATGAACCACATGGACACAAAGTTGTTTCTGAGCAGAAGCAAACAGAACTCACTGAAGATCTACACACACATCAGAACAGGAATCCAGTGGGCTAAAAGAGCACATTCCATACAGTTGTAGTGGAATGATGCTCATGGTGTTGCAGGATGATGACAGTAAACACTGACGCTCAGTTCTGATCATGACTCAGGAAGGGGATGTATTTCCTTACACAGTGCTCATTTGCTTGTGTCTTTCTGGATCTTAAGTACAGAGACGGTTAAATACTGTGTTGGAGAGTAAAAACAAAAAAGGAAGCTCTTTCAGCATTACTGGGAGTTTTATAGCAGCGCAGGAGGATTAGAAAGTGCTGTCGACACGTGACCGTGTGTGTGACTTTCCTCTACAATCACAGGTTGAATACACACTCATTTGTTGGTGGATAGACTCACTCGTTGCGGTTTTCTTTGGACCCAGGGAAGGACTGAGGGTTTACGTGAGCCAGCGTGATGTACTCGTTCCTCTCCAGGTTTCCCACTAGAACGCGGATCTTTGACTCCACCAGGCCGATCCTGAGGAGGGAAAGGGTTAATGTGGTCAAAACATCACGGTAAAACCTTCTGCAGGTCGACTGAACCTTTTCTACACACTGCATGAATGGATTTAAATTTATAGCTGTGGAACAGTCAGAACATTTTCAATGAGTTCAAACATCTGTCAGCCATTACTACATTACTTTTAATATCCTCTAGTGAACATCTGATCGATATCTGGTATGAATATTTTTTACCATTGAGTTCAGGTAAAACATGAATGAATCCAGACACTAACCATTCCAAGTGGTTCTCCTCTGTAGACGCGCTGGCCGTCAGAACAATGTAATGCCTTCAAGAAAATGGAAAAACAGCACAAAATATTTCAGAGGGGATTTTGATAAGAGCATGGATGAGCTCCTCTCACAGTTTGAGTCTTAAACTGTAAGAAGCTCCACTACTCTCAAATGGTACAGAACTCAAAATGAAAGTATTTAAAGCATAAAGTTCCTAATTTAAAACTAATAAAGGTATTTTTGTTTTTGTGTTCATATCAACTTGCTGTGAATACTTGACAGATAAAGAGTTGCTTGTTGGGAGGAGTTAAAAGGTAAAAATGATCTCGCCATCGAGGAGCAAATCAGCCTCTATGTTCAGGTGGGTCATCATGGAAGTACCGGGAGTTTTCTTAGGTGCTACTCATTGGAAAATGTTTGATAAACACATGGGTAGTCAAATCTTTGACAATGTGGAAAATTTGTATAGTCTGCAATTGTTAAAACAGTTCAAAGAAACCCCAACTTCAAAACTCTGGGGAGGTGACTTTAGGCACCACTGCTTTGTCTTCATCTTTCCTCCTCTCCTTCAGTACTAATGCTACGTTAAGTATCTTCAGGTGGCTGAAAAGCATCAGCAGCACTAGCAGGACATGGCAACCCGCTCAGTTGTGGCGTTTGAACGGTGGGGAAAAGCGTTCCTTAACAAACATCTGCTGACCAGTCAAAATGACTCAAACCTGCCAAAACAAAGTTTGTTGTGGGAGAAAGACAGAACGAAAAATCTTTTTTTCAGCTGCATGGATTTACTTCACACACAACTCTAAAGCATCCCCAATCTGATGCAATGAAATAAAAGAAGACATACTTGTACTTTTGGAAGAAGCTGGGCGGCTCGAAGAGTTTGGACCATTCTGCTTTGCCTTGCAGAATCTCATCTGTGACGCTGAGGCCTGGTGGAAGAGAGACCAACGGTCAGAAGGCCCAACTGAAGGACGCCATAAAGCCCAATAGACTTTCACGTCTGTCTTTACCGTATTTGAACTCCTCGCTCATGATGGTGCGCGTCGACGTGGAGACGTTGTAGGTGGAGTTCTGTTGGGGGTAGGCGGGCGTGATGATGGGCATCAGGTGGTATCGGTCCGACGGGTTCACCTGGACGGACACAGACAGGGTCAGGCTATCCTTCTCCAAAGTTTAATTTTATTTATTCAAAACAGGGACAATCCAATGTCTGCTTCCTTATAGAGTTTACACGAGTGCCATCATGCTGATTTTCTCCCACCGGCACCAGCTTTAACGTTATGAGGAAACAATAACATCCAATGCCGTGGTGATCTTCAATTAAACATTGAAAGATCTGCAGATTCAGTCAGAGGTTGATCTCCATCTGAGGAATCAACTGAAGCACCGAGGTCGTCAGACCACAAGCAACACGCATGTTGGCCACGGTTGTTACACCGCGATTCCTCCATAAAAAACGGATGGGAAAGAACGGCAAGCGGACATTTCAATATATATTTATTCACTAAAACTGACAAAACATAAAAGAAACAGCAGATACAATAGATAGGCTGCTTTCAGATACGTCATGTGTAATAGGTTGTAACTCAGGCGGGGATCAGCCAATTGATGAAGAGATCAATACTGACAGAGCAGCTGCTCTCACACCAGACCTGAACATAGCACCCCCTGCTGTGTGGATGCAAGCACAACAAATAAATAATTACATGTGAAACGAGTTCATCCATGCTGTGTACAACAGATTCTGCTGTAAATACCTGAAACCAATTGCATTCAGAGGAAATCCCAAGGGTGGGTGAAGCTGCGGTGACATTATAAAATGTTTTCCAGTGGTTCTGGTTTTCATTTCTGACTCTGAATCAGTGTCTGAACTGCATGAATTTAATAATAACAGAGCTTTAAATGGCATATTTCTAACACCCTGAAAGGTACAATCATGAACTATGCAAAACTTCCCATTTCTAAATAACAGCAAAACAGTTGTTTCGTAATAATTACACTTGACATGCAGATTCATTTTAATTTCTCATAGACCCAATTGAAGGACTGGATTTCTGGTCTGACTGATAAAAAACATGTAGTGAGGGAGCTTTCGTTGTTCCAGGCTGCTCGGAGAAGCCTCCTCTGAGAAGCCTCCTCTGAGCTCCTGGATCAATGCCGGGGTCACATAGGGACAAAGAAATGAGGACTCAAGGACAAGGAGATGGGAAACAGCATCTACACGCAAATCGATTGGGGCTAAAAACCAGAAACTCCATCAAACGCTCCACACTGGTGTGATAACTCACTCTGGGATCCCACACGGGTAAATTCAGATTACTCTCCTCAGGTTGTTTCAATAGCACCGGATTGGGCCACTCCCTGGAGGCAGGAGGAGGAACAGGGGATTAGTCAACATCGTGAGATGGTCAGAATGTGAGTGAGGGGGAAGAAAGCAGACCCACCATTTGGAGAAGACCAGGAAGAACTTATGAACGAGCGTAGCGGCGACGGCATTGGGGTAGAGCTGGCAGGTCCGGGCCACCAGCATGGCCCACGACACTCCGCCCAGGAAGCCCAGCATGTTGGAGTAGATCCCTCGACCTGCAGCCACAGCGCACAGGTGAAAACCATGAGAGAAAAACTTGAAACCATGAAGCTCAACTCGATGCTGGAACAGGACTAAACTTACGCTTGGCCCACAGTTTGATGGCTCTTAGTGTCAGCCTGAAGTTTTCTTTGTTTGGCACCAGGTACAAAATCTCATCAGTTACTCGACAACCTGCCAGAAACATTTCAGTCTGCGATGTTACATTCAGTTCTCTCACTCTTTTAATAAATATCGTTATTGGCACAGCCCATCGTACCGTTAAGGCTGCGGATACACCGAATGTCCAAGTTCCTCAGGATGGAGTCTCCCCTAAGGTCCAGGTTGTCTGGAATGGACTGCAAGGCCAGTCTGGCAAAAAGCAGGTCGATCTGCTCAGATGGAGGCAGAAGAGCAACAAGTGGAGGTCACATAACCAAACTTTGGAATACTCTTAAAGATTTATTTTGATTTCAAAACAGAAAAGCATTTATTCTACTCATACGAGAATTAAGTTTTTAGATGGAACTATCCATTTAAACGTGATCACAAACACATCACACTCACCTCAATTCCATCAAATTTAAATTTTATCACAGGTACAAAAGCATCTTCAACAGCCTTCAGAGAGAAAAAACAAACACAAACAGCATTCAACAACAAGAAAAGTGGAACAGGAAAAGAGGAGAGAGTACAGGCAGTGAAGGACATCTCACCCTGAGATCTTTAATCTCTTCATGTTGTTTCAATTTCTCAAAGAAAGACTGGAAAAAGTCCGTCCTCTCTACGTGGCGAGGAGCAACACACAAGGCATCGATATCGGCTCCTGAAACGAGCAGGACTGATCAGTTCATCGGGGGAAGGACGGAGGACTTCACAGACACTAGCCATGCTGCAGAGATAAACTGAACCTTTAATACAGACACAGTATCATCTGGGGAAACGCGCTCAGAGACTCAAGGCAACATCAGAAAATGACACAGCTTCACTCTTTCAGACACGTGGTTTCACTTTGGGTGAATGATGCCGTTTATGCCATTGATACATTTTGGAGGAAGGATGGGGCAGGGAATAAGAAAGGTAGGGAATATGAAACGTAGGGAAAAAGAAACGTAGGGAAAAAGAAACATAAGAAACGTAGGAAAAAAGAAACGTGGGGTATAAGAAACATAGGGAATAAGTTTCACTCTTTCAGACAAAACAGTGTCTTCCTGCTTTTAATTGCACAGAGGGGAGTGCAGTAACAAAAGTAATTTATAGAACTGAGAAAGAAAACCACACATACTGGAGATGCCTCTCTTGTGATTTTGTTTATCAATTGTTAAAATAAATTGATAAAAAAAGTTTCAACAACAAAAAAAAGGAAGTAAAGAAATGGAGCAACAACTTCCACTTTATCTGAAATTAATTGTCAACTACTGGGAAGAAAACAATGTGAGCGCTCACATGAGACTCATGTTTAGAATCTGACAATACAAAAACGATAAAAAATTAAGTGAAACTGTGGATCGGGGGTCAAAACTTCTTTTAAAGAATGCCAATGAGGGTAAAAAAATAATAAACATTTTTACCTTTTGACCTCTGAAACACTTGTGTGATTTCAGTTTTTAAAAAAGCAGATCAATGTGTGCTTTACAGCTGAATCAACTCCATGGATTTGGGTTTGGTATTGGATCGACTGATAGCAAATATTTAGGACTCATTTTGGTTGTGGGCGCAAACGTCAGTCTACGGGTCATTTTTAGTTGCATACTCTTAAAACTGCACTCGGCTGCGTTGTACTTCAAAGACATAACATTGTCTGAACGAGTCTCAAGGCTTCTCTAAGAAGCATGTTGCAGAAACAAAGTCTCACACAGTTTCAAAAAAGAAAAAGTAGCAAATGTGTGGAAAATGTTTTTACTGATCTCAGAACAAAAAAATCAGTGTGACGCAGGTGAAAGGTCTGCTGAACCTTCACACACCTCACCGTTTCACCTCTTTGCAAAAACACATTCATTAACTGGCAGAACGTGACAAAGCCAGCCGTGTAGCCGCGGTGTGCAGCGCTTTCCCAAAACAATGGCTGTGCGGCTGCGATGCCGTTGTCTCGTCCCACAGCTCAGGTGTTCCGCCAGCAGATGCTTTCACACACTAACAATAACAACACTGGACAAACCTTTTGTGTGCACTCCTAGTCTGTAAGAACCAAACGTGAAGATCTTTCCCCCGACGCAGCAGATGGCCGAGGGTGGAAGGTTCTGTGGACAGAAGAAGGAAATGGGAAGTTTAAACATTTTACCATCTCTGATTGGGAGATTAATTAATCACAACGGAACCACATGGTTGAGTTTTCACTAAATAATGTGCACAGGTGAATTCGAGCTAAGACAGACAGAAAATGACACCAATTCACGATATAATCATAATAGTTCAATTAAAGACGGCTTCATCACAGTACAACTGGCATTACTATCATGACCAAGAAAATGAAGGGATATAAACATCTGAAACAGATGTGTTTATCTAATCCGTTTCAGATTAAATAAACACATTAATAACCATCATTTAAAATCTGTGTAGAAATAAATGACCGTGCTTCTCTAAATTAATTTTTTGTCCCAAATATACAACATTTTATAGTTAGTTTGTACCATATTACAAAGTGAACAAACATCTCAAATATTTATGATTATTACATACAAAATCCAAGTTGAGATTTATTGTCAACATGATATCCACATCTAAGAAGATGTATCGCCTCACAACAACAATAATAAAACCTGTAGTTTTATGGAACAATTCCAAATTTCATGAAGACACTTGAGTCTGAATTGCATGTTATTCAAAGAACTGTACCTGTATCTATCACCTATGATCTATCATCTATCACCTATGATATGTCAAGATAAAGACATCACAACCACTTTTATCCAGCATTCCTGAATATAAGATTTACCCGGTGAAGAGCATCATCTTATATCTGGGGGCAATTATTCAAGTTCAACACCACGACAACACGGCATCCTTTTGGATTAATAAAGGATTTCCATTAGATTCCATGAGACTCATAGACCATTTAAAACTATTCACAGCAAGGAAATATTGGTAGTTGCATCGATAAATACCCTGCATCTGGTCCGCAACACCTTTTGTTCTAAATTAGCTTTTGTTGTACTTGTTGCAATAACAATCAAGATGATTGAATTGAAACAAAGTAATCAGGGTCTAATTGATGAGCTCCCCTGCTAACAATTACCCAGAAAACAAAGCTTCAAAATGATCCCAGCAAGAGAGCAACCTACCTTTAATTCACTAATCTCTGCGATCCACTCTTTCACAAAGTTATTCAGCTTCCCAAGAACTGCAAGTCTGGAGAAGCAAAGCAAAACAATACAGCATTTAAGGAGGAGCATTAGGAGATGATTAGTGTGGAAGTGGCTGATTGAACACAGGGAATCCAGGTACGTGCTGTTCCTCACCTGTGGTTCAGCTCTTCTTCATCTTCAAAAACTCCAAAAGGTTTCATGGCGTCGCAGAGCTTCTGGGTGTACTGGTGATCTATATCTCTGGGGGGGGCGAGGCTGATGGCAGAGGTGATGCCATAGTGTTTCTGCGGCTGCTGCCCACCAGGCATGTTGCTGCAGGGGAGATGACAGCCAACACACATTACTCACATTATCGTCGATCACTGTCATTTAGGTTACTATCACTTCTAACACACGCGTAAACACCAAGCGGACAATGACGTGCTTCTTTCACACACGTTATCATCAGATGTGAATCGATTACAGCACGAACGATGATGAAAAGGATGTGTTAAAATGCGCCAAGTGTTCAATCTGATGCGGACGTTAGCACAGATGCTACAAACAGCTAACAAATTGGCTAATTTAGCAGGCTAGCGTTCGTTAGCACCAACTCGCGTAGGGTTTAACTTACGAAAGACTTGACAATTACACCCCAAAACATAAGCAGGGATATACACCTGTGCATTTTAGTCGTGTAGAAACGAGGAGCCGGAGCGTGGCGGCTCTGCAGGCCTCGTCCGGTTGTTGTGACAGTCGGCTAACATTAGCATGTAGCCTTTTCTTCCAGAGTGACTCAAAACGGAGGATAAAACCTCCACAAAACCTCAAAGTGGCCCGTGCAACACTCACCTCGACATTTCTTTCATGACACTGAGAACAAAGCCCGAGTTGTTTGTCTCTTGTTGTGTGTATGTGTTAAAAAAAAAATAAATAAAAAAAAACGAGTGTTGATCACTGCCTCGACCTGGTTACAACAATGGAGACTCTCCGAGCGGTTCAAACCTCCTGAACCGGAATCACTTCTTTGTCAGATAACCGTCCGCGGCCTCCACGCCATGCGCATACCGAGAAACCCGTCCGCCAAACGGCTCAACCCGCGTCCTAACCTCCGTGCGGGGGGTGGCTTCAATCTTAAATGTCCCCGCAAAACTCCAGATGTAGCGGTGTTCGTGTGCGCGCCGCACGCAGACACCACCGCCTCGCGGAGGCCGTGGAACACGTGACACCGAGGCCTGGGGAAAAACTCAAAGTTCCCACTTCAACTGGAACTCCCGAGTCGGAACTGGGAAACACTAGCTGGGGACCGGCAAAACTCAATTAGAATCAGGAAAATTCATTAACTGGTTCTTATCTTCACACATAACTTGTTTTAAAATAAACAGTACAAAGAAAATTAACTGGAAAAAAAGAATTTCACAATTAATTTTTGCAACATTTCTTTGAAATGGATTAAAATGTCACTACATTTCTGTATACTAAACCAAGGAGTAATTTTTGTTGTTGCAGAATTCTCACATTACACCATTAACATGACAAACACAGTTTCACTATTTAACAATATCACACGTCTCATGATGAGATTTCATTGATCACGGATGGGAAATCCACCTATTACCTCCAAAGATGTGAAGGTATAACACTAAAATGTTTTGAATATTCCAACATCTATTAATAAAATCTATTGAAAAGGGAAGACAATTGGCATTAATAATATACCTAGAACGTTGAACATTGATTTAAAGTTCATGAGTTTGGTTTTACTACTTTGGTTTGGTTTTACTACTTAAATCAAATTCTAAAGGATTCTTAAAAGTTTTGCCTTTTAATGCGAGTCTACACTTTTTAGCCTGTCTGTCTGTCTGTCTGTCTGTCTGTCTGTCTGTTTTAGGAATTTTAACCATCCTGGCAAGTTTTCTAGTAGGCTTTAGCTATGTTTTATATATTCAAAAATTTTTATCCATGAAAATGTTAGAATATTAAAGAATATTAGATGCCCATTTAATGATAAATATGTTTCATCCAGCATGAATACTGGTTTGATTTTACTGCTCATCGACCTATGTGTTTGATGTGTAGAGAATAGCAATAAAATAGATCTATTGAATGCATCATCATTGCAAAATGCATGATAAGTTAAAAATGACTAAAATAGCTTAAACAGCTATATATTGGTTCAAAAGGTATAATACAACTAATGTGTATAACCTAAAAGGTTTTGAAAGGTCGACCTTTTTATATTGCTGCTTGAAACTTTATAACTGTGATGAAAGATATTGTGTTATATCTCCACCTTCATGAGCTTTCAGGCATTTTGCGGGTGCAGATGAGTTTTCTTTGATGGAAAATGGTTAAAAATCCCTGTTTGGTCCTAAAAGATGCCGAATTAAACATAAAAATAAAAGCTAATTCACGTGTACTAGTTTTTTGTTTACAAAGTTTCTGCTTTACCATTGTCTTATAACACTGTCTGGTCATAGCACAAACATATATACTATTTGTATATAT
>OMNM01002904.1:0-10416 GCA_900302745.1 Parablennius parvicornis | reverse complement strand
TAATCTCTTCTTTCCTAACGGACTCAAGTAATTACTTCAAAGTAGTTTCATTAGCAGATCCCATTTCTCATGTACCGTGTTGAGCGTCGGCATGCTCCCTTAAGCCAAAGTCCTCTTCTGCTTCTTTTCCGCTTTCAATTAGAAGTGATTCATACGAACATTCCCGTCACGTCAGGTAGGATGTTTCACACTGGAATCTTACGTTTAATGTTTATTTCTTGTAACATATCAGATCAGAGGAGTCGTAGGTCACGCTGCGTAATTCAAAACAAATCGGCCGCCTTTTACAATATCTTAACCATGAAGAAGAGTCTTAACTATTTAAAGAATTTTGTAAATTTGTTCTTCGGCTCAATATTTTATGATATTGTAACAAATTCTTTGAAAATGGTGTGATGTTATTGTTAACTTAAGGTGTGGCGTCTGGGGCGTCTTTTCATTGAGTATTTATTATTCCTGCAGTCACATTTGACTGAAGAGGTTCTCGCCTCCTTGCACTCTGCTGAAAACTGGCTGAGAGGATTGGTTTGACATTTCTGGAAACACACCAAGAAGTCCTTTTGCATGTCAAGATCGGCAACTGTCTTGCAAAAAAAAAAAAATCAGACTTTATCTTTCAGTCTTGGTGAATTCCTCTAGAAGATGCAGTGTCACAATCTTTTTTATTTTGGGTAAAATCAAATATCCTCTTGTCCGACTGGATGAGGGCAGGTTGCAGTCCATCACAGGGGCAAACACACAGATAGGCAACAGGTCAATTCTCATCTCTGGGGGAAGTTTAGTTTTTTCTGATAAACATCTGTGCTCATTTATTTATTATAAAATGCTTTTCTTGAGATTACAAGTTAATTCTATTACTTCAGGAAGAAAGGGACTATTTTATAGTCATGGCTGACGTGAGCAGTCTCAGGATGTCTGTGTGGAGTTTGCATGTTCTCCCTGTGTGCACGTGGATTTTGTTTTTCCGGGGCCACTCAGGTTTCCTCCCACAGTCCAAAAAACATGCCGTTGAGCTTGATCAGGTGTCTACGATTTGGAGCATTAAGACGATTTAACATTGATACCAGGTTGAACAATAATTACAAAGTATTGCAACTTTCAGCCTCTTCTTTTTTCCCTCAACGTTACAAATCAAATCTCAGCTGGCGGTCGAACATGGCTTCGTCTTTTCAGCCCAACAAGAAAGCAGGTGGATTTCTCGAAATGTCAAACAATCCCTCCAGTTTAGCAGACCAGCTCCCGTGAGGTCGGAGGTCGGAGCCCTGTCACCTTCAGTGTCGTTTCACGACTGCAGACTTTGTAAAGAGTTTTTGAAATGTAATATGCAACATCCCAAACATGTGACGTCTGCCTCTGAATATGTGACTCCTGAATTATTCCTGTTAAAAACACTGTAGGTGAGAGATGTTTTGGTCTCGTCATACTGCTGAAAATAACACTTAATTTATTCACCCCGGGTTGGCGACGTCCATATGTACAGATACGTAGAGCCTTTTGTAAAACACAAGGGGGAAGAATTTTCTCTGTGAAATGCTCTCGTGTGTGATTTCATAAGGTTTGCTCAATGATGTTTCTGTTCATTTGTGCTTCTGAACCAAGTCCATGAGTGTGTTTTAATGGAAACTGGCGCAAGGTCAGCAAAAATAATGCATCTCGATAATGGCATCTTCTCTGTTGTCATATGGCATTGTAATATAAAGTGAGTGAGGGGGGGGTGGGGAGAATATTTCTATTAACATAAAATTTAACTTTGGAATGTAAAATACAATTTTCTGCGTGTTCTTTTTTCCATGTCTGAGTTGTTATTGTGCAGAAATGTAACAAGGGAGAGTTGATGACTTGACCACTAGATGTCCATATCAACCTTCAAACTACTTGTGCCCAGATGGTTTGAAGATCAAGTTGATTATAAAAAGAAGTCGTACAGCATTTTTTTTGAAGAAGAAGAAATACAGCTCAGTGTATTTTAAACAGCTGCAGTGTAAAAAAGCTCGGAATCAAGATTAATACATTTGAAAAGGAAACATAAAATGCTTAAGAAGTGATTTTATCTCTAATGCGTCAAGCAGCATTTTGTTATTTGGTTTCAATTAGTACATTGGCGTCATGCAAATTTATATATATTTTATACTCTGTTGTAAAATCTGATATTTTCCACATTGACAATCTATTAACACAAAAAATAATCCATGAACATCTTCAAATATTTAGTTTTAGTAATGACTAAAACGTGTAATAATTGTTATTGAATATTTAGATGATGTTTTACACTCATCCTTGCTCCTTTTTTTTTAATGCTTGATCAAATTTTTCAGGTTTTAGTGCTGAACCATTTAATTCCAGTCTTCATTTTTATGTCTATATTAATTATACATATTTGATCAGTTGGATGAGTCTGCTTCCACATTGGATTAAAGGCGGTGGACCAAACGGCTGAATTGGAGGCGGAGCTGAGGATGATGAGGTTTTTAAATGGGAGTGTGAAGAATGGACAGGATGAAGAAAGAAAACACTGACATGTGTCCTCACACTCAGTCAATATAGAAAACATGCTTCAGTAGTTCCAGGAATATACACATTTGATTAAATTAAATGAAATGAAAGAAATGTATTCTCATTCAGTGTCCACCTCTCATTACTTACAAAGTACTTTTTTTTTTTCAAAGCACAGAAAAAAAAACCCATTAGACTATAACATATAATGTTTATTTATTCCTTTGGTGCCTCAGGTGGTAGAGAGACTCATCCTCCAATGTCAACATGGTCAGTGTTGCATGAGCTGAAGCGTCTTTTTGCCCCAGTGACCTTCAGTGATGAGCCAGCACATTGTTAGCATTTGTGTGATATAACGGTGCAAATCCTTTCAAATAGTTCAATGTGCTGTAAAAAAAAAAAAAAAAGTATTTATTTCTACTTGTAACACGAAAATACAGTGAGATTATATGTTCTTTAAGTTGTACTACTTTAGTTTGTGAATTTTTACTTCAAATTGACTAAAAGAAGAGGAGAAAAGAGTAAAAATAAATATAAATCTTGCCTCAGCTGACATGCAGGCTGCACTCTAGACAAATTTCCGGTGTTTACAATTAATAATCAGTTTGTTTACTGAATGTTTACAGTGCACCAGCAGTACACACATGAGAGTTTACAGGTAGTAGATTCTTTTTTTTTTTTTCAAATAAAATTAAGTGTTGCGTAATAAAATTATGGAAAGATTAGAAAAGATTATGCTGAAGATTTACATGAATCCTGGGTACAGATTTTTGTATATGCAATGTTACACAAAACATCACTTTTGAGGTTAAAAGTGTGTCTTTAAAAGCCACATTAGCATGCTCTGATTATATTTTCCTTTTTTTTTCACCCATTACATTTTTTTCTATTGTTTCATGCACTGTCAAATGACCTTTTCTATTTTCTCCTGATTGCAAATAGCTCTAAGATGCATAACTAATGTTCTGTGGTGTGATGTTATTTTTCAGAATTCATTCACAATGACATATTGAACCATACAAATCCAGAAAGTCATTTCCTTCACAATTCTAAAGCGAGCTTCCAAAATAGTGGAAATATCTACCTTCATAAGATAAGAAATGTTCATGAATTGAACAGTGATGTTTCAGAAATCTTGAAATAAACAATCAGGAACAGGTTTTCAGTATAAACACAAAGTGTGTCATAGGAAGTCTATGTGAGTCTGTTTTAACATTTCTGTAAACTCCGGCCCTTCCCATTACCTTTAAAGGAGTGTGTACCCTGAACTAAATATGGACATGCACTTTCACAGGATTTCGAAGAATGTCCCAGCCTCACAGTCCGCTTTGATGATGCGAGCCTCTAGCAGTTCGTCACTGGTACCCCTCGCTCGCTGCTAGACTCTGCAGCCTCTTTGCACCAGAACTGATGCCTCCGGTAGCTTTTCACTAAAGCGAGACTCAACAGGACAGCAGCTCTGGCACATAGGAATACTCACCAAAAGGACTTATTCATCTGATTTAATATAAAGGGATTTATTCACAAGCCCCATTACGACTTCCAAAGAGCCCAAACTTCTTTCTTTGGCTTAGATGTCTCGGCGAAAGATTAAAGGCCTGACCCAATTGGGTCGCCAGGTCAGCGAGGATCCAGACCTGGATTCCCTGCTGTCCACCCTGTCTCCTGAGGAGGTGGAGCAGCTTCAGCAAGACATGATGAAGGTGCCGGACCTCAAACCAGAGGATGGTAAGATCATCGTCCAGGGAGAGAGCCAAGCCGGCCAGCCACCGACGAGCAACAACGTCCGGGAGGCAACGAGAGGCGACAGCAAAGGGAAGCTCAGTCAGAGGGAACCGTCATTTGAGGTGAGTGACCAATGTGCTTCAGTTCTGATAAAGGGGAACTTTTAGCCACACGTTCTTATAACATTTCTCCCTTCCTATGTTTATATCATTCCATCAGTTTTCTAAGAAACAGCCCGCAAGGTGTCTGATGTTAAATCAGACACACATTGCTGAGTGATTATCATATTACATAACATATCTATGGTGTGTAGGGTATTGTAATGATGGGTTTACATGTGCTATTTTCCATCTCCCTTGAAGCAATTGGACCTCATGGACCCCGAGTCCATCAGCGTAAAAATAGTCTGCTCCCTGGTGCTGGCTTCAGTGCCAGGAAAAACATTGTTTTCCCCTTCAAGGCTTTCTTACATCCATCCCACATCTTCAGTCTTCTCACCAGCAGAGCCTCTTGAAAACATACTGTGACACTTTTACTATTCTTATGACACGTTGCAAATGTTTTACAGCAACTAAGAGGCCACTGAGCATGAGTGAACCCGATAGCCCGCTGAGTACGAGTGTCATTTGTGGCAGTTTATGTGTTTAAAAAAGAGGCACTCCAGTCGATGGAGCGGTGGCGGCCCTGCGGAGCTTCTTAATCCCGGCCTGATGGAATTCCTTGGTTGATTGCTCCTACGCTCGCTGCCTTTTAAGGATACATCTGCCAGGGCTACGGCCTCGCATAGCAAAACAGATGGAGGATCACAAATCAAACACTCAGCATGTTGCAAATGTATCCCTCCCCCGCAAGAAAAAATAAAAAAGGTTTCTTGTCCTTTTCCTGACTGTAAACACACATGCCACTGTGTGTGTGCATGCGTGGTTGCGCGCATGCATGCGTGTATCTGTGTTTACAGTGAGTAGTGGGAAAAGAAGCGATTTTACAGGGAAGAAAAACTATTCGCACTATATGCCATGTGTAAGAAAAAGTTCAGCTTTCTACTGTCAACAAATACTTTGAATGATGCAGAATGGTCTTTGTTGTTCTCCTGGTTTGCTTTTTTCATACTCATGACATGTCTGTCCTCCTGTAGAGTGAGCAGAAAAAAGAGAGTCGGAAGCAGGAATATCTAAGGAAGAGGGGCCTCAGCCAGGAGGAGAACGATGTCACCGCAGTAGGAAGTGTCTCAAATGAAAAAGGTATCAACAACAAAGGACATGAAAGTTCGACAGAAGAACGAAGCTGGCACTCCAGCAGAACCCGGAAGCAGGAAAGCAAAGAGAGCGAGGCAAAAGAGGACTCCAGTGGAAAAGAGAGATTGGAGGACAGTCGGGTACGAGACAGGAGAGAAAGCAGAGAGAGCACAGGTAGCAAAACAAAGGATATGATCTCCAAGTTGCAGGACAAAAAAGATGACGGCAAAGAAAAGGAAAGGAGAGATGACTGCAGGAGAAGAGACGACAGCAAAACCAAAGATATCATCTCAAAACTACGAGAGAAAAGCGAGAGGGACATGGGCAAGGAGAAGGAGAAGGAGAGAAAATCTGAAGGTTTCAGGACACAAGGGCTTGTCTCGAAAATGATTGAGAAACAGAGCAAACCTCCGGAGAGCCAGATTCCAGAGGCTAAATCTGAAGAGAAGAAGCCAAAAGCAGAGGAGAAAAAACCTGAGGAGAAAAACAAACGTGATGTGAAACTTGAGCGACAACCGTCTGAGAAGGGCGAGGGGCAGGCGAATCAGGTGGAAAAACAAACAGATAGAGAAGAACTGGTCAATAATCACAGTGACCACGTGAAAGAGAAAAACAAGCAAGATGAGGACACGAAGCAAGAGGAGAGTAAAGGAAAAGCCAAGAAAGTTGATGGAACAGACAAACCTGCTAACTGTGGGGCAAAAAACAGCCCGAACACCAAGGTGAAGCAAGAAGAGGAGGACGAAGACTCGAGCATGTTTGACGAGCTGATGCAGCAGGTTCAAAGCAACGATCCCTCCATCACCGAGCTCAACGTCAACAACTCAGAGGTCATCAAGACCAAAACCCTCATCGAGTTCGCTGAGGCTTTGCGCAACAACACCAACGTGAAGACCTTTGCTCTGGCTAACTGCCGCGCGGACGACCACGTAGCGTACGCCATCGCCGGGACGCTACGCAACAACAAGACCATCACCAGCGTCAACCTTGACTCCAACCATCTCACCGGAAAGGGCATCCTGTCTCTCATCCAGGCGCTGCAGCACAACGCCACGCTGACCGAGCTTCGCTTTCAGAACCAGCGGCACATCTGTGGAGGCAAGACAGAGATGGAGATGACGAAAGTCCTGAAAGAAAACACCACCCTGCTCAAACTGGGCTACCACTTCGAGCTGGCGGGGCCCAGGATGACCACGACGAACATACTGAGTCGCAACATGGACCGGCAGAGGCAGAAGCGGCTGCAGGAGCAGAAGCAGGCTCAGGCGAACGGGGAGAAGAAGGGGGCGCTGGAGGTCCCGAAGAAAGGAATGGTAGGTGGATCTCGTAGGAGCTCACCTATGGCTTCCCCAAAACCGTCGCCCATTCCTTCACCCATGCCTTCGCCGAAGCTGACTCCAAGGAGAAGTGCTGGCGGTCCGGCTCCTCCGCCACCTCCACCTCCTCCCGGTGGTGGACCGCCTCCTCCTCCACCTCCTGCGTTGGATTCCAGCCGCTCGCCTGGCAGCAAGAACTCAAGGGACCAACTGCTCGCCTCGATCAGAGGAAGCAATATGAAACAACTGAAGAAGGTACGTAGGAGAAGGTGTGTGGAGAGTTTCCGCTCAGCCACGCTGCTCTCAGATCTACTCACCTTTTATCGTTTTCCCACAGGTGCCGGTGCCAAAGTGGCTGCAGTAATATTTTGGATATGTTGGATTATCACATGAAAAAATAAAAGAGGGAGGGGGTAAAGACATCTCGCCACAGGTTTCCTAGGGAGGTAAACTCTATATTTTCCCACCGACTGGTTCCTTACAGCTGTGTACCATGGGGACGGGTGGAGAAGAGGAAACACAGGATGGTTGGATAACTTGTCCTCACTATGAGTTCTCCTCTCAAACACTGGACCAAAAGGACTCTGTGGAGAATGAGTGAAGCAGGGCTCTCTCTCTCTCTCTCTCTCTCTCTCTCTCTCTCCCTCTCTCTCTCTCTCTCTTTCTAATTGGACTGCAGAGAGCACCATGACTTTGTGACTGTGTGTCTTCAGTTCATATTGATGCTTTGCTGGTTATTTGCACTAGATAATATAAAGCCCATCAGATAATATGTTGGCTTGTCTATGCATCTGAATGTGTTTGTGTTGAGAGTGTGTGTGGTGAGCTTATTAAGAGATTCAGTTAGCTCTTTATAAAAGTACATTATACAAAAAAAAAGTTTATCAGTGATAGTCATAGTGAAAATTAATTTGACCATTTATTTATTTGTGAGAGAAGAAATCCAAGTTATACTTGTCATCTGTTCAATCTGCTCAAACTGGGAATTCAGAAAAGGCGGAAATATCAGGGAATTAACAAACATGGCGGCCTGACTTAAAAAAAAAAAATGGGTAAAGGAGGAAAATAAAGAGGTCACGGTGGGCTTTGTGTGTCTCCTTGTCAAATCTCAAAGACATCTCAGGCAGGCTTGGAAAGCAGCCCAGAGGAATAGTGGTGCATGACGAAGGATTTTTAGTAAGGAAATAATTACATAATGCATCTTATCAGGAAGTGAACAGGGCTGTTGTATTTTGTACAGAATAATTTTAGCCTGGGTGTTTGAATATCTTGCATAACTTTTACACAATACATCTACATGTCTTAACCTTTGGGAGAGAATTTATGACATCGTTACAGGCTTCTTCGTTTTTTAACCCTGTTGTTAATGAATGAACTTTTCAGTGAATGTCATTTCTGAACAAATTTCAAATGTGATAAATCCGAGTGGTGTCATGGTTGACGTTCATGTCTTGTTACACGTCTTTCTTACAGAGCCTGTATGTCTTCAATAAAACATTACAGTATGTTTGCGAGTGTAACATTATGACCAGCTGACAGCATTAAAGTGCATGTTTTCGGCACATTTTTAAAGAAATACAACCAAGTTTTGCTTTTATCAAGGATGATCAATCAAGTTATAAATAGATTAACTTTTTACACGCCTTCTTTTATTTCAACTGCTTTATTGTAGAGATGCACAACCATCACTTGAAGGACTGTGATTGGCTTCAGAAGGAAACATGTCAGCCTAAAAAGAAGATTTTGATTATAATAAGAGGCTAATAATAATAATTTTCAAAAGCTGTGCTTGAATCTTGACTAAAAACAAAACTGAAAACAAGCTGTGTACTATGTTGTGTATTTTATATCTGTGTCTACCAGAGAGCCATAATGGCAAATACCTTTGAAAACTGAAAGCCTTTTGTGTATTTTTCCTCACAGTTATTCTTCTTTCAGTCTGTTAGTTTTGTTGTGAGTCCTTTCTCACAGTAAGTGAAGAGGTGTTAAAAAAAAAAAAAAAAAGTAAGCATGTATTTCTAAGAGTAAATATACAAAAAGACTAATTGAATTGTGTCAAATGTGTCACGGGTAGTATAGGATTAACCATTTGTGTTTTTGCCTCCTCAGATGCAGAATTACTATCTCAAGAAGGGTCCCACATAGTATTTTTGTTATATGTGCATATATGAGCATGCACAATAACGTTCACATGAGAGAATTCATTCGAACTCCAATTAGTGAAAACAAATGTGTGCAAATATGGGCATTGACAACAACTATCGCCACTAAAGTTGTAAATTACTGCCTCATTACATTTGTTGACAAAGGAAATCCAGCATTGTGAGTCCCTGCTTTATCTATTTGAAATGGCACATTTTTATAATAACCTCAAATATTTCCACTGTGTACATTCTACCTCAGATCCTGTTGCTAAGAAAGCATAGATGTTCCAAACCCATATATAGACGTGTGTCCACAACCAACGACCATCGTTTGTAAATCATATTTGAACAACTTGCAGTTTTGGCTGTAAATCCTGTTCCAAACTTATAGCCGCAAAATGTTCTCACCTACTCATCTGTTGAGATGTTGGATTAGTATTTATGTGTGTTCCTTTTGATATTTGCTTCAATCTGTATGTTTCTGTGAGCTCATCCTAAGACAAATCTCTACTTTGTGCATCACAGCCAGTTTAAAGGTTAGCTGTGGTTTAGTATACACAAGTGTTTTGTGTCAAGTACTTTAGATTTTGATATGAACAACATATATTCTTCATAGGGGTTAAATTTTAATGTTGAAGACATTTATCGAAATAGGACTGGATATTCTAGTCCAGAACATAATAGACAACTCTTTTTAATTCTCAGAGTCGCATAAAAAGACATCATCATCCTCTCACGGTGGAGACCCTTTGGACTTTCTGCCACGCTTTACACAGCGTGTTCAAATCTTCATGGAAACGGAGGGAGTTGTCTCGTGTCTACCCACCAGATGGAAACGTGGCCATCATTCTTACTGTTCTGCAGAAAGGCAAAGAGCAGAACCAGCAGCTAGTTTATCTCTCTATTGCCTTGCTGCAGTCTCTGCCTCGATGAAATGCCTATATTTGGTCATTTCTTAATGTAGGCTCGCTCTGCAAGTCATTCCTTTCTCGTTCCTAATAATGGGCTGCTGGCCAGCCGTCTGTCTTTCAACTGAGGCTGTTCTCCTGACCAACAGTGCTGGTCTCAAATGGAGAACAACATCAGAAATAATGAAATTGTTGAGATTACAGGCTGTTAATTCTCAGCAGATGAGCTCCTATCAGAACACGGCACTCATATGTATGCCGGAAAGAATTCAATAGACATGATCTCACGCGTTTTTCTAGAGGTGTTTACGTCAGGTACAGGGTGCACAGCAGTTTACTTTGGACTTAACTATACCATCAGAGTCCTTTCTTGATTTAGCATGCTATTTCTCTTGAAACACAACATAAAAGCAAAAGCCAAAAACCAGCAAAACCCAGCTCACAAATTCAGATTGCGTTAGAATAGAAGTGCAATGACTTTGAATGTTATTGCTGGCGCAAAGAGGATAAATAGAATGTGTAGTTATAAATCGATAAATAGACTCTAACTTTAAATATAAACGACTCACAAACAAAAAAAAACCTCCTGCAACTA
>OMNM01002903.1:9148-30183 GCA_900302745.1 Parablennius parvicornis | reverse complement strand
TTTGATCAGACAAACCTTTTTGATTTACAGGCATATATGAACATTTTAGATTGACATTCGTGAGAAATCTAAACCTTGTAAGTGCTGTGGCACGACCGTTTGCAATCCCTCTAAGCCCCCACGTCAAAAAAGACAGTCAAGCCAGCCATGCGCCCATACACCATGCATTACCGTAAGAGCATACTAAACAGATTTCAAAAAGAAAGTGACATATCATTGACTGAACTCTCGCCTTCATGAGCAAGCCTCCCATCAGTCTGACATGGAATGAGTTCATGACGACACAAATGTCATTTTAATATAAAATCAAATACCTGAAATTAGAGGGAAAAGATTCTTCATGTGCTTTTTCAGAGGGGCTTTATTTTGATACATCAGATCCTGAGTGGGTCTTATATCAATCTGAAGTGTAATGGATCAATGGCAATGGAGGAATTTAATTTAATTTAATATTAATCTAAACATCTCTATGATATGCTGTTTTATTGGGCTTTTAATTTGAAAGATGTCAACAGAATGGGAAGATGTTTATTGCATTTTAGTAACATTAAAACATGTCTGACTGAACATTACTATTATTTGATTCCTAATGGTTATGCATTAATAATACACTAAGTTATTAGCTTTGTTGTTGCCTATTATTATTAGCAATAGTATTAATTAGTGTTTTATTAACTAACAAGAGCTCTCGTTCACTGGATTGTCACTTTTATTATGAAATCCGTTTAGTATGCTCTTACGGTAATACATGGTGTATGGGCGCACCGCTCTTCTGTGTTTCACTGTTTTCTGAAGTGTTGTTTGGGTTGACACCAGGTCTTGCACAAGTAAGAAATCATATCACTTTAATGAATCCATAAATAAACTCCCAAACAACTTGGATGAGTTTACATTATAGATAATTTGAGGGAGACAGTTTAATTTAGTTTGATTATTTTTCATTCCTATGCTGGCTATAATATTGTCTCCTGGCCACGACAAACAGTAACTGCGTAACGTTACTGTGCTGCAACTGTAACGTGACAATGGCTTCATTTGAATTCGCGCAAAGATTCCGTTTGAGCAAGCTCTAATTCCTTTTACTGCATACACTAAATTAGGCCCAGTACATGGGAGAAAGGCTCACAATACAGACATACTAATGGTCATGTTTCTACACTGAGACATACGCTGGTGCCGCAGCTCAGGTAGAAGCGGCGTCACGCGTCAGTCAGTGCGCAAAGTCTCGCCGCATAGCGCCCACAGACAACACGCAACTATCATATGTCATCCCCAGGTACTTCGAGAGAAAACGTACCTGCGGGTCCGTGTGACTCCTCTCCGCTGCGGCAGTGTGTAAAGACTAAAACATGAAGAGTCGCTGACGGGAGAATCCGCGTTTTACCTGCAGGAAACAGCCGCGGGGCGGTGAGCTGCTGGAGGAGTTGGAGGACGCTCTCCTCAATCCTCGTTTAGTAGCCTCGTAACACTGTCAGCTCTCTAGCCACGAGCTGGTAAGGAGCTGATGTACGCCCCCTCAGACCGCTCCATGTCCCTCCACACCACTCCCTCCCTCTTACTTCTTTATACTCAAGCGGATAAACATGATTGCCTGCCTACCTACTCATCCAACGTACTACCGCCCGCCTGCATGGCACGCTCGTTACGCAACGCAGTTCCGGGCGATCACTCCATCTACCTAGGTTAGATCACGCACAGACAGTCCTGCGAAAAAAAGAGGCCATACTTGCATTGACATCATCATACAGCTTACAGCGTCACTATCCAGGTTCTGTTTTATTATTTTTATTTTTTACCCCTCAGAATATAGCTGAAAATGAGCTCTAAATTGCGCGTCTTGGCCTGGTGGCGGAGTCAACACAACAGTGTCATATTTGCAGACAGGTGAGGGGGTGCAGGGTGGTGCAGCAGCAGGACAATGAGCTGGGTACAGTCCCGTGCATGTAACCCAAGCCGCCCTCTCCATCCCATGTCCTCCTAACAGGGGTGAGAGAGGCGACCTGAGCCAGGTTGATACTGTTTCCTCATGCTGCACCTTGGCTCTGCGTCTCCATCCTCCACCTGATCGTCTGTCTGTCCTGTAAACACAACACCCTCAAGGTGGGACATGCTGCGTGCAGCTTCGTCCTTATACAGTCACAGGCTCACTTAGGATTTAAATGAGTGCTACTGCAGAATTTCGTCTTACTGATAGCATGTCTCATTCTCAATCATCTACTCCCTGTGCATTTGTCACGGGCATTATATCATGTGTACTGTACAGTCCCAGAATAACATGTGCAGCTCAGAGGATTTTCCTAATGACATTACATTAGTACTGAGCAAGCAGAAGATGCTGAAGAGTTTGGACAAGCAGGGCTAGACACGATGGAGATAATCACATTATTGTAGGAATAAATGGATTATGATTATTGCAAATTATATGAATACAAACAAGGGACTGCATTATAATTTTACAGTTAAAAAGGATATTCTTATTATTTTGAGCAAATTGTGCATTTTTTGAGTCTCCAATGCTGAGTACAGTGGTCATGGCATGAACCGACAGCTGAATGCTTCAACAAGATTACAATTTCAACATGAATCTAGTTCCTGGAGTTGGATTCACAAATGTTCATTAGATTTATGATTTGTTTCTATTCAAATATGAAACAGGTTCCCATTTTATTCAGAATATTTCCATAAAAAAGGATTACACAAGGATTTGTTTACAATTGTATAAAATAAGCAAATGCTATTGTCTGGGGCTATTGCTTATGCATGCGGCATTTACTGTCACATCTGTTGTTATTTTTAATTATACTGTGATAAAATAAGGGAGGGGGTAGGACAAGTGTGATGTGGGATAAAAGTGATGCTGTGACCATGTTGACATTGTTGAACACAAGCACACAGTTTATGAGGAGTATATGTGACACGTGCGAGGCTGAACCATGTGGTCGTGCTTACTGTATGTATATATAGTAGAAAATCAAAACAACTTGGTGGAGAGGCTATAACATATTATAAACCGACCAACAACAGATAATTCCAATCAGTCTGATTTGCAACTTTTTACTTATTGGTCAATTTTTGTTTTTATTCATTTTGCACTGCCAGCTACAGTTATTATTTGATTATATATTTCTGATTGTATGCTCTCCCTCTTCTTGTTTTTAAGTGTGTCTGATCTTAAGAAATTGTTGAATTCTATTTTTTTTTTCTCTTTTCAGTTTTTACAAATGGCTGATGAAATCATGCACAATATTGGACATTTAAGTGTTTCACTTTCACTCTCTTAAAACAGGTTAATCCTAAAGGTCACATGTGTATGAGGCTGACAGCTACTGATTCATAGAGAGAATTTTTAGCAGGCTTTAAATAAACCAAAATGTGTGTGCGTGTGTGTGTGTGCGTGTGTTTTGTATTTATGAACAAATTCCTAAAAATGATAAAAAGGAAGGAGTTCACTGGCATTCGCCAAAAAACACGCCCAGTTCCACTGTGGGTGTGAGGCAACACGGGTTATACTGTACCATCTTTGTCCAGGAATGTTGTGAATAAATACCATCTGAATTGATCATGGACGGGGCTCTGAAATTCAACCCTGAAGCAGACGGAACTATTTCTTCCTCCCAACCTATACGGCATTGAACCTAAATCACTGCCAGCCAAGCAGAGACCCTATCAGATGGTACGGGGTATTCACTTTCCACACAAAATAAGCCTCTTTCATTAAGAACAGCCAAGACCTTCATGTGCTAACGTCTGTCCACACATTGGAGAGTCACAAAAGCTTCAGATGTAAATCACCGCTGCCAGCTCCACACTCTGAGTCTTTCTGTGGCTTGCCTTCGTCCTCTACTTGTCTAGACACCAAAGAATAATCTCCCCATCTCCGGGCCCCAAAGAAAGACTTCCATGTGGGGACTGCCTCCCTCGTTACTCAAGCTTTCCCACAACTGCTTCCAGCAGTTTTAGATTTCACCACAACCAAGGTGAATCAACACAACTCAGCTTTGAATTTTATCCATCTAAGGTGTCCTCTCAGATAGAATACTGCCCTGTTTGTTACCATTATAATAATCCATCATTTGAAGTGGGAGACGGAAAATGTAGGGGCGCGGGGAGACCACCTCTGGGATCACAGAAACCCCTTTCAAATAATAGAAATAAGGCATTGGTGTCAATGATGCTTTCATTTTATTAGACATGTTCATGAGAGCTTCATCTTCTTAAGTATCACCAACAACATTTCTGCTTTGATGAAAACAATGACTGTCACTGAAAACTGTAAATAGACTAGGAGTAACAAAGTCGTTGTCCAAGTGTCTGTAGCAGGTTTCATTCTCATTATAAGAGAGGGGCCAAAAAACAATTATAAAAGTGAAAAGAAACAAAAAACTAAAGACAACAAAAAGTTACTTTTTTATAAATAAAAAGTACAATTTCAACATGGTGTTATTTGAAATGATACTCTCTTTTGTAGACTGCACTGAAATGTCCAAAAATCATGTTTTACTTTTGTGGCTTGTAACTTGTTTCCTCCCAAAAACAACCAATGACTTGAATTTCAGCTGAAAGTTCTGAAATTCTCTCCAACAATACTCTCTCTTTTGCTGCTCTAACAAAAACACTGTGATCCCCAGTGAATAAATTACAGTTACAACAGTTATCTTTTATAGATTATTTCGGTTAAATCTTCTTTGTTGATGCAAAGCACATTGAATTATCTTATTGTTGAAGTGTGCAAATGAACAAATTGTCTCGTCTTTCTAATCTATTGTACTTCTCCTAAAGATATTTTCAATTTTGTTTTTCCGTTTTCTTAATTATTCCCCTCACATTTTTTTAAAAGGTTTCTTCTGTTCATTTTTTTTAGTAAAACAATTTTCTTATTATTGCTTTTTTAATTTACTTTACTGTATTCATTTTGTTTGTATTTGCAGTAATAATCTCAGCTAAGTTTGTGGGAGGAAGCTTCTCATGTCCATCACAGGGTGAACACAGAGAGACAGATAACCACACATACTCACATTCACACTTGGGGGCAATTTAGGGTAATCAGTTAACCTCACAGGCATATTTTTGGATTACGGGAGAAAACCGGAGTACCTGGAGGAAACCCCCACAGAGAGACCGTGCAAACTCCACCTAGAAAGGCCTGGCCAGTATTTGAACCTATGACTTTCTCGCAGTGAGGCAACAGCCATGCAGCCCCTGTCTGGCTTGTTGTGGCCTTGATATTCTTTTGATGGCAAAGAAGGGCCCTTGAAACTCATCCTTGCTGAAGATATGAGGGCTGGCCTTGACTAGGCACTAAGAAATTGATAGAACCGCTGTGCTTCACTCCATCAACATGTTTTATATGTGGAAAAAAAAACACAAAATGTGTTGTTAAGCATATTAGAACAACAGGGAAACTATATCAATCTAAGTCAATCTCTATAAAACCATTTTTTTTCATGCGGTCACCCAAATAAAGCCAATGTGTTGCTGCTGCAGGCCTTTTCATGAGTCGTGACTCCTAAAGTAGCGCCCCCTGGTGCTTGTGAGGAGAAAGCAGGCAGCCTGAGATGTCCTTACACTGAACAGTCCTCAGGACAAAGCACAAGCTGAGTCCCATCTCTTACACAACATGTAGGGCACTGTTGTGTTGTTTTCTTCTTTCTATTTCAACTGAGATTCCCGACCCAACCTCCAGCACACTTTCACCTTTTCCCCTAATGCTCACTCTATTCCTCTTTTTTTATTATTATACCCTTGCTCTCTCAGCTCTATTTTTATTCTGCTTTCTTCTTGACTGTGACTCTGCCCTCCAGCTGGGCCTCAACTCCTGCACAGCTCAACTGGAATGGAGGATGAAAGCTGACTCACATATTCATTAACTCACATGGCTGCACTGTCTGCCATGAACAAAACCCTTGTGTGGATGTAAAACATGCAAATGCCGACATATGCACAGATACCACAATAAAATACATCATGCATTTGAAGCCTATATGTCAAATTTGTGCTTCCCAAATCAAGCCATGACGATCATGTCAGCTGCTGCTCAACATGTTAGAAAAGAATCTAAAATATTGCTCAGTCATTTCCATAAAAAGCATCCTGAGAGACGCGATCGTGTTGTCACCAGAGAGTCACACCAGCCCCGAGCAGAGACAGCACATAACTGCAACGTCTGCTATAAAAAGACTGGCTGACACAGTCCACCGGCCTATAGATACACATACAGACAGTATGCTGTAGTCAGACAGTCAAACGACATACTATGATCCTGGTAGAAACATTATTTTGATGCAGGGAATACAGCAAAGATACACACATCACATAGCACCATCCTCTGACCATCACCCTGATGTGTTAGTAAATGGTGTAACCATAGCCAAGAGGACTGACAGGAAGAATTAACCAAGGGATGAGGAGAAATTCTGCTGGAGGAAATGGTCCTCTATGCGCCATAAAGTCTTGGAAAGCAGCACGAACATGCACTGCCACCTAGCGGCGGCTTCTGGTACTAGTCAGCATTATTGAGCTATTTCGCTCAAATCAAATAAAACCAAACAGCTCATGAGATCTTCAACATTTATTGTTTAAACATGTTAAACATGTTATCAATGTGATGGATTGTATGTGGTAAACTCATGGAAAAATAGAAAAAGGAAAACATACTACAGTACAGAACTCTAAAGGAGCATCCGCTCTAAGCCCGATATCACCAATCACACACATATTTTGACATTTCTGACATTTCTATATAACCATTCTCTGAGTCATATTGTAGACATAAAAGAACATAATCACCTGTTTAATGTTGCATATCTGAAAATGTAATCCTCCATATTTTCCATTTCTGTGGATGTTGAATGAAGCTGATTCAGTGTGTGAAATGTGGGGTGCACATGTAATCTGAGTGGTAATCTTTACCTCACACCACCTTCTCTTTCTTCACAGACTGATTTGCTTTCTCGTGACAAGTTGACTGAGATTTCAGCTTCTTCACAGCGCCGCTGTATTCTCTCTTCACTGTCGTTTTCGGGCACACTGTGAGTTTTTCTTCTTCTTGAGGACTTTCCTCCTTTGGTTGCTTCAGATGTGATGCTTCTTTCAGGTTTTTGAACTTCTTGAGGTCAGCACAGAACAAGACCTAAAAGAGAAAGGACAGACTCCAGTGTGGACGACGAACCAACTGTGAGTGTCAGAAAAGTTACAGGACGGTGAAACTCACAGACTGTGCCCATCCAGCATAGGGTCCCCACAGCTTCCTGAAAAAATCCCCTGTGTAGAAGCAGTTGGACAGTAACGTTCATTTATATTTTTACAGTCATTGGAAAACAATCACGTTGTGTGTGTGCACACTGACCAACGTCTTTGTGAAGTTTTTCTGTGATGCTCTTTGGTTCTTTCCCCGCAGCATATTTATAGTCACGTTTTGCGATCTGCCACACGTGTGTGTCGATGGGCACGGCGTCCGACTTATCCAGTGACATCAGACATACACAGTCTGCCACCTACAGAAGAACAAAGACTCAACGACACAGTTTTTTCTCTGCGACTGTCAATGAAGCATAAAAAGTTACCAGCTTTTTGGTTGCTGTTGTACCTTGGTGCCGACCCCCGGGAGAGAACGCAGAGCATCACGGGCCTCCAGATAGGACACTTTTCGTAAACCGTCCAGCCAATCATGCTCATGAGAGTCCAGAATCTGCTTGGCACTTTGTTGGAGGAACCGAGCCCTGTACCCAAAACCCAGATCCCTGAGATGTGCCTCTACACTGCTGTCTGCCAATTTCAGAGACAAAATCGACACAAACGCAAGAAAATCAAAAACCTGCTTACCGAAATCCTGTTTCTTTCAATTCTCAAGATTGATGATGTTCATGGAAGAAAAGACTTGCTTTATTACTGATGCTACTTCACAAAAAGGCAGCTATCTTTCAGTGCTGTTATTTCTACAGGCATTGATCAGTTCCAGATCTGTGTGGTGTTGTGTAATGCATCTAAATCAGTGTGCTTCACCAGAGACAAAACAGAATTTTTTTAATAATACATTCAAGCTATTTTCCTTGTAGGTACAATTCCAGCCTTTGTGCTGGGTTTGACCCTCTTTTGCACTGTTTGACAAAAACAGCTGACAGGTAAACAAAAGTGACTTTCGTGGTGCGAAATACTGAACCATGGATGACAAAGAAATTTTGATGGTTAATCATCGTGACTGTGGGCCGTTGAGCAAGGCCCGTAAACCCTAAATACTTCCTGTTTGTTCAGGATGGGCCAAAGAAGAGGGAGAATAGCCCTCTATACTGCTTTGTGCGTAAAACAAATAATGGAATTTCTTTCTAAAGTGCATGATATATCTATATTTATAACTTTGAAAGGAAAAATAACAAACCAAGCATGAATAAAGTTAAGCTGGTTTTTTTTTTTACATTTTGAGAGAAAATTAAAGAGAGGTGTTCGTACAACTCATATAATGAGGTAATGATTTTGTGTAACTAATGATGTAATATTTAACATGGAAACAGAAACAGTGTCTCAAAAGTAATAATATACTTGAGTGATGAGGAGAGTCTCCACTTCCTGACATATCTATAAATCTCACAGGATCAGCAGTCATGCTCAAACAGGAGTGTAAGATGTGTGGTAAATGTGTGAAGCACCTGCTAGCGCAGACAGGGCAGGAAAGTCGTGATACCAGGTTTGATCCAGCTGGCATAAAGGGGGACCCAGAGCCTGGCATAGTCTCTCCACCATGCCTTGAATTCGAGAGATGTGGTTGTTGGAGGTACAGATGAAGGAAAACAGACATTCGGTTGGGTCCTGGCGCAAAATTCGCACTCCTGGAAAAACACCACAAATAAGTATCAGTTCACCCTGTGTAGCATTAAGGTTTAATTTTACTTATTTCAGAACACAAACTGACCTGTGAAGATGTCTGCAATGTTTTTAAAGTGAGGATCTGCTGCTCCCCATTCCCTGTAAAGATCCCCTAATTTCACATTGAGCTGAAAGTAATCTCTCAGCATCTCCTCTTCAATCACATTGTTCTGTGCTCCAACTGGCAGCTCCTGCTCTTCCTTCTTCAAATGATCTTTGAATCTCTTCTCTGCTTTGCTTTGTTCATGGCAAGGAACATTGATTTGTCTCTCCGTTTCCTTTCCTTTTTCCTGTTGGCCGTACACATGGTACCAAAGAGTGTCTTCTGTTTGGGTCAAAGTCCACACTTGTCCTCCCATCACACCGGTCCAGTGTCCCTCTGCGGTTTCTCTCCAGCTGGGAGTTGCAAGAGCAAAAAAAAAAAAAAAAAAAACTTGTAAAAAAACAAATTCAGAGAATTGAAATATAATCAATTAATTTCATCCAGCATCTAGTGCACTGGAAAACGCACTCATATTCCAAACTAATCATTTTCAAAGTAACTTTCACTGAGGTTAAAAAACAAAACAACAAATGTCTTTTATAAGTAGTTTATCCAGATTACAGAGACTGGCAGGGCTAGAGATTTTTTTCCAGTTACAGTGAGAAAGAGAAAGAGAAAGAGTATAAACTGTACAGAATATAATACCAACAGATCGGGTGACACAAAACCACACTCAGTGAATCCTGGAGATAAACCCTGGTTTTCTGGTGTGTTGGTGTGAAATTTCATTTAGAATAAAACAACACCATCATAGAGCTACTCAGGAGGCCATTGCGGATGACAATACTGTGAAAAATATCAAAATCAACGTGTGTGCGTGCGTGCGTGTTCGTGCGTGTGTGTGTGAGTGTGAGTGTGTGTGTTCTTGATAGGTATAGAAAGAAGAATGATAATAACGTAGGCATAGAATGAGGATGGATATCAGTTTACTTTCATTACAAAACTGATCCAATTATTTTATGGACACGTGGTCACAAGTGCTGACTGACCTCTTTCACCCATACTTTTTGAACGTGTGGTTCTCACAGTGCAACCTACCGAAACGACTGTCCGCATGGAAGAGTGAGATCCAGACGCAGCTCAGATTTTGGGCACCTCACAGACCTCCACAGCTTTGATCCAGATGACAGCACTGCGTGTTTAGCCATGCTCGTTTTTCATGTGGTCTTTCATTCATAAGTTAAAACTGATCGCCAACTATGTTACATAACATCCAAAAGTTATCTGCGTTTATCTATGGAAACAAACTCATTATCGTCGATGTTCACGACACACAATATAAATAACTTTCACGGAGTTATTTTCGGACACTTGGCATTTATTCTGAGGGACAACCAAGAGTTTACAGTGCGTTGGATGAACGTAAGTATTTTGGGAAATAAATATTTCTAAGAAATTTAATCGCTCGTGCTTCTGTAGTTCTAGATTTTCCTAATTATTGACAAAATCAATTTGACGTCCAGAAATTTCAGTTTTATTTACTGAGCCGTCAATCTGATGCAATATTACTCCAACGTCAAGGTCCCGCCCTAGGTGATGTCAACACAACTGCTGATTGGCTCGCATTCCAGCAGGCGGCCCTTAAATTCATACTTGCTCACGATTGGTCAATGCCACCTCGACAGGCTGTGTTCTATTGGCTGATTTACCAGAAGACTTGTTTCAAACAGGAAGTCGTCGTTCATCCTCTCTCCGGAAAGAAGAGCTGTTCACAGCTGCGGCGTGTCGGTGTGGCTCAGGTTTACTCGGTAGATACGATTGGACTAATGGAGGACACGTTGAAGCTTTTCACCGCTGTCGGGCTCAGTGAGCAGAAAGCGAAAGAAACGCTAAAAAATGAAGCGCTTAGTTCTGCCCTGAAAGAAGCAATAACTCAGGTACAAACTCAGCTACTGCCGCTACTGGTAGTCGCTCAGTCTTTGGTTCCCTATTTAGATTTTATTAATGTACATGTGAACCCACTTCTACTAACTTTGACACGTCATTAACCAGCGACTTTAGTTTTCATAGCATACTTTTCTTTTATCTGTCATGTGGGGCTACACATAACTGATTTATTTCTGACAGCACTGATTAAACGAGCGGTTTTGTGTGTGTGTGTGTGTGTGTGTGTGTGTGTGTGTGTGTGTGTGTGTGTGTGTGTGTGTTTTTTTTCTTTGGTTCCCACAGGCTCAGCGTGTCCACGGGCCATGTGGAGTGGACAAAGCCATGGGTGTACTTCTGTACAGTCTGACTTCTCGTCTCCGAGACCCCAAACGCCTGGTCTTCCTCTCAGACTGCATTGCTCAACGCAAGATCTGCACAGAGCTGCAGCTGGCAGGTAATGTTTGGCTCATAACACAGGTTTACAGAATCTGCTCATGCACGAAATGTCAGCACATCAAATTCACCTGAAATATTCAGTCCTGTTCATCGGGACAGAAGAGTACACTTCATTGTGCTGAACTTTGCAGTTGCTCACACCTGCACAAGATACACTTGCCAAATGTAGCATGTAGAAAATAAACAACAACACATGGTAGAAAATGCGATATAATTAGTTATCAGGATAAAATGAAATGCAGACATACCCTCAGTGAATGAATGCTTGCTAATGGCATGTAACAAATTAAAAGCAGTGCACTTTCACATGTATGCAAGTCCAGGTTGTTGTTGGGATGAGGAGGCAGGTTCCGGAAGGATCATATAGTCCTGGTGTGCCAAGAATTTCCCCCAGAGATTAATAAAGTATTTCTATTCTGTTCTACAAACATCTGCAGCATTATCCAAGTCCCTCATGACATCCCAGTGGATCTCCATAATTACCTACCTACCTCCAACTAATCAATTTTGTCACAGTTCTGCCAATCTATCAAAGTCAACTATTTGTTTTTATGCCACCATGGAGCCATCCAAACTTTGTCTTTTTTAAAGTTTTTGTCACTGTGACTTTTCAGTTCTGAAAAAAAAAAAAAGTGAAACCAAAACCTAGGTCATTGTAACCTTGTATTGAATTATCTCTCCCATTCTTTGGGTTTGAAATAAACAGGTTTTCTTTCTCTCCCCTCTCTCTGACCTATTGTTATATGCAGCTGCTTTGGACTTTGTGAAAGGTCACCCTCAAGACCCCATCAACCAGAAGGAGTTTGAGGCAGCGTGTGGAGTCGGTATCGTTATTACCCCGGAACAGGTTGAGGATGCAGTAAGTGCACTCGTTTCTCTTTTTACAAGCATTACTGGTTAAAATGTTTTGAGTGACGGTGGAATGTCGTTTAGGTCGAGTCTGTGATGAAGAAGCACAAGGAGCAGCTGCTGAAGGAGAGGTACCACTTCAACATGGGCCTGTTGATGGGTATGAGCTCACACCTGTTTGACTGACTTTAACTGCAGCCATAAAAACCTGTCGAGTAAACCACATCCCTCACTGAGCTGTTTCTGTTTCTAGCTGAGGCACGCTCTGCTCTAAAGTGGGCTGATGGAAAAGTGATCAAAAATGAGGTTGACATGCAGGTATGTTCGAATATTATTTGTAGCATGTGTGACGTTTCAAGTACAATTTTATTTTGCATTTGATTTGTTAGTTCTTTTTGCATCAGGAAAATTAAAAAAAAAAAAAAAACATTGTTCTTTAAGGTTCTGCACCTCTTGGGACCTAAAACAGAAGCAGACCTGGAAAAGAAGGCCAAAGTAAGTCAGCTCACTTCAAAGAAATGTTTTATTTGTATTGATTTGTACTCATTATGTTTTCTTTATGTATTTATATCGGCATTTTACAGTGACCAGTCAAAAAATTAGAAACTTTTTTCAAAGCCAATTTTATGGTTTTCTTATCTTTTTGTATGATCAGTGTTTTTGTGAGCTTTAAATGTGCTGATGAGTGGAACTTGCAATTAGGCCAGACACATTTTCCCCTTCTGCCCAGCTTCATTGTTTACTCTGCTGCTTTGAGACTATTGATGTTTTTATTCATTACCATACCATAAGCAATTGGAAATTAATAAGTAAGAGGGCACAAGTTTTACTTGACCTTTGTCCTGAATTTCATCATCTTGCAGCCACAGAAAGTGAAAGTTGTGGCGAATGACGTGAAGGTGACAAATGATGTGACAATAAACGGTAAGCCCCAGAAAATTGACTGAGTCATTGTGTGTGTTTGAACTGCTTCTTAAGTTTGTTCATCGATGTGTAGGAAACGTAAACTCAATGGAGGGAAAGTCATTAATGGAGCAGCTCAAGGGAGAATCTTTGAAATTCCATAAACCAGGTAAGAAGGAAAAATAGTAACATTTAAATACAAAATGGCAATTTCATTGAAATATTCCCCTTAATCTTAACTTAAAAAAAATTCCTTCCATCATGCAGGAGAGAATTTCAAAACTGAGGGCTATGTGGTCACCCCAAATACAATGAACCTGCTCGCCAAGCACCTGGAAATCACTGGTGGACAGGTGAGAACCTTTATATATTTTACTTGAACTTTTACAAAGAAAATTGCTTGAGGTTTTGAGCCTTCACATATTTATTTATCTGAATTTTAGATTCGTACACGCTTTCCTCCTGAACCCAACGGTATTCTTCACATTGGACATGCTAAGGCCATCAACTTCAATTTCGGTTACGCAAAGGTAAGTTGTTTTTTTACTGATGTCATCGTGTAAACTGGTCAATCACCTCTTGTGTAGCTATTTTAGCTATTTCCATTTTTTTTTTCTTTTGGGTCTAGGCAAACAATGGCATTTGTTTCCTGAGGTATGATGACACAAACCCAGAGAAAGAAGAAGAAAAATACTTCACTGCCATCAAGGATATGGTGGAATGGCTGGGTGAGACCAATAAACATCTTTCTGACAGACTGAAAGTACTGTGAAGCACACTGCTCTTCTTCCATGAGTGTAGTTTCTTATCAGTGTTTCTCTATTCCAAAGGCTACAAGCCTTATGCTGTCACACACGCTTCTGACAACTTTCAGCAACTTTACACCCTCGCTTTGGATCTCATTCGCAGGTGAGTGAGGTCGTTCACTGTGACTGCATGTTCATGAAAGCGCACAGATGTTGTGCAAAAGTTTTTTTTTTTTGTGACTGCTTCCAGGGGCCAGGCATATGTGTGCCATCAGAAGGGTGAAGAGCTGAAGGGCCATAATGCTCCTCCTTCACCATGGAGAGACCGACCCACTGAAGAGTCTCTGGTGCTGTTTGAGAGGATGAAGAAGGGCGTGTTCGCTGAGGGCGAGGCCACTCTCAGGATGAAGATGGTTATGGAGGATGGGAAGATGGACCCCGTAGCATACCGAATTAAATACACGCCGCATCATCGGACTGGAGATGAATGGTGTGAAAGCCTTAATTGTGCCCATCGTACCACAGTGTCTTAAAACAGGTTTTGCATAACTGCGATTGGCTGCTTTTCTTTCTGTAGGTGCATCTACCCCACTTACGACTACACACACTGTCTGTGTGACTCCATTGAAAACATCACTCATTCACTGTGCACCAAAGAGTTTCAGGCCAGGTAGCATTTGTCACGAATTCTGTATTATCTCAGCCTCATTCAAAGCTTGCTGCAGGCCAACATTGTGAAAGCTTTGTTAATTTTTGCATTGCAGACGGTCATCGTATTACTGGCTATGCAATGCCGTGGACGTGTACTGCCCTGTGCAGTGGGAATATGGGCGCTTGAACCTCACTTATACTGTTGTCTCCAAAAGGAAAATCATCAAACTGGTTGAGACCGGTGTTGTCAGGTAAAATTGCAGTTCTTTTTGCATTTCCTCCTTGATTATTTTCTTTAACAACCCATACTTCAAAGCATTATTTGCTTCTCATCCTTCTGCCTGTTCACCTTATTGTTGCAAATACAATATTTCTTTAAAGTTAAATTAGCTTGGTGAACTGAATACAGTTTGTTTAGTTCTGTGACCTCACACAAATGTTTCTGGATCTTTTGTAGGCCGCAATTATTTTCAAGGTCTAAAGTATGTGTGGTCAAACATGGCTGCAAACTGCTGCTTCACTGATTCACCAGACTTGCAAAATGTGGTCATTCTAGACTTACCAGTCAGACTTACCTTGTCAAACTACTGTCTGTGTTTTGAATTTGATAATGAGAGAATTGGAGTATTTAAAAGTAAGACGGTGATTAGTTTTGGGGAGTAATAAACATGTAATTTGTCTTAGAATAACACATATTCTCAGGTTAATTATTATTTTACTATGATGCTTTAGCACCACATTGAAATGAATTGCAGGTTAAATTTTACATTGTTCTTGGCTTAGACAGCAATGTACCATCAGAACTAAATATGTTTGAAAAGAACAAGTTGCCCTTTGTGTAGCTGTCTTGTCATAGATGCAGCTGCCATTTGTTTAAGTAACTGATAATCTGATGAACAAAAATCAATGATGCTCTACTGAAAATACATTTTGCAGTTTAAGTCTACTTAACAATACTAATAGTTCCAAATTGCCTGATGAATGATGAGATGACTAATTCAACCAAATCATCTTGCATTTGAGGAGGATTTTTTTTTTTAAACATTTATTTTTTGTTTGTTTGCATGTTACAACAAAGCAAACATTAAGATATTAATACATGCATTAAAACAAACTCTTCTTCCTCTTCACCCTCTGTAATAAAAGATGGGATGAAAGCAAAGCAAAAAATAGATAATGATTTCAAGAGGATTTAAAGTTTTTGTGAGTTGATGTGAACTTTGTTTCTCCAGAGACTGGGATGATCCCAGACTCTTCACTCTCACTGCACTGAGGAGAAGAGGCTTCCCACCAGAGGCCATCAACAACTTTTGCGCACGTGTATGTAGAAAAGATGAACTTCAGAAATAAGTGAACAAATTTTTGTCGTAAACATCTGGTTTGTTAGTAATCTGTTGGACCTCTTCCAGGTGGGTGTCACGGTGTCTCAGACAACAACAGAGCCACACCTGCTGGAGTCGTGTGTGAGGGATGTGCTGAATGACACAGCTCCTCGAGCCATGGCCGTGCTGGAGCCGCTCAAAGTCACCATAACAAACCTTCCTGACAACTTCAAGGTTTGTCCTTTTGCTTCCCCGCACTCGGAGTTCACTGGTCAGACAACTCTCTGATAATCAATTTTACACATCCCACTGTTGTCCTTTTGTCTCTTAGTCAGACGTTCGAGTACCAAACTTCCCTGCCGCCGAGGCTAAAGGCAGCCACACGGTTCCATTCACATGCTCCATCTTCATTGAGCAGAGCGACTTCAGAGAGGTTCGTGAGGAAAATGACCACAAACAAATTTAGACCATTTCACACCGTAGTTTCTCCTTTGGATGGTGTCGAGAAAATCCTTATGGACTCGTCCGATATTGCAGGTGATGGAGAAGGGCTACAAGCGTCTGACAACAGACCAGCCTGTAGGCCTGAGGCATGCTGGTTATGTCATCTCTGTGCAGAAAGTCATCAAGGTAAGTGCCAAAATCCTCGATTGTCAAACTGCTACATGAAATTCATATTCAAAATATGTATATAAATAATAACTCTATAGCTAATAGGTTAGGCTACTGTTCATGTCAGCCATGATGGTCGTACTTGGAGACGTCGATATTTTCTCTAATGGTAGACATTTTGAATAGTTTGAGATCTACTGTTTCAAACTAAAGAGAAAACCCCCAACTCTTGAAGCTTTTGTCTCTTTGTAACTTGTTTAGGAAAATGTTGCAATCATTTCAAAGCGTGTGTAAAAGTTATGAACCTGATTTTTGTTTTGCGTAGTTTGCATGTTCACCCTGTGCGCGTGTAGGTTTTATCCGGGCACTCTGGTTTCCTCCCACAGTCCAGAAATGTGTTTGAGGTTAATCTGTGACTTTAAAACTTTCCTGTAGGTGTAAATGTGAGTGTGTTTGTGTTTTTGAGTTGGATGAAACTGTCTCGAAGTTGGATGGATGAAGTCTTTGTTACAGTCGGGTTCATGTGCTCCTCTTCTTCTACTGTTTCTCAGGACTCTCAGGGTAAAGTGGTTGAACTGGAGGTAACCTGCTGCACCTCTGAGGCGGCAGAGAGGCCCAAGGCCTTCATCCACTGGGTCAGCAATCCTTTGGTGTGTGAAGTGCGTCTCTATGACAGACTGTAAGTAACAATTATCATCGACCACTCGTCACTGTTTATGAAAAAAAGTCATTAAACCAAAGCTTGTGTTTGTAGCTTCCTGCACAAAAACCCAGAGGATCCATCCGAGGTTCCCAAAGGCTTCTTGAGTGACATTAATCCGGTGAGTTTCTCTGGAAGATTTCACTAGAAAGCCTGTTTGAATGAACTCAAAGGGTGATGTGTTTATTGATTTATTTATTTTTTGGTCACTTAGAATTCCCTGCAGGTGATCAGCAGTGCCTTGGTGGACACCTCAGTGAGGGGAGCTAAAGTTCTTGACAAGTTCCAGTTTGAGAGAGTTGGTTACTTCTCTTTGGACCCTGACAGCACTGCAGACAAAGTACTGACACAACACTTCCTTTACAAATCAAATTCAAAATACTTAGTATTAAAAGCATAATGCAAACTCTTTGTTTTTTTCTTTTTCTAACTGCAGTTGATCTTCAACCGAACAGTCACCCTCAAAGAAGATCCTGGGAAGATGTGATGGAGTTGAGATCAAGCTGCACGTTCTGCTTCCCATGAGCCTTCAGAAACATGTTTGGATCACTCACTGCAACATCAGACAAAGCCACAGACTGAGTGACACTGTAATATTTGTGTGTCTGTTACTGTGCTCTTTGAAGTAATTTTTACTCACGAGAATGGCAATCACTTTCCCATCCATTTGACAGTTGTCAGTCACAAGTGGCTCTCTTGATTCCTCCACTTTGTTGAATGTATGCAACTTTGATTGTTCAACAAAGACCTCCTTTCTAAAATTTATATTAGCTCAAAGCTGGTGTTTTACAGTAGAGGTGATCTTTAAGGCCAAATATGCCTTTCTTACAGAGGCAGTGAATCACTGCCAAACCATCATGTTTTTTTTTTTTAAGACTCTGAGAATTTCAGGTCTCCTTTTAACAGGATGAATAAATACTATTAAAACAGCAGTTTGTCTTCATTGATTTAGTGCATTGTGTGATCTTCACAGCTATAGTCTTGAGCACATGCTCTTGGTAAGGCCACTCAAGGCAGACATGTAATGACTGGGCAACATGGAAGGGGCTATTGGGGATGAATGGCCAATCCGATCTGAACCAGAGTGGTCAAGGATTGTCCAAAGCATACACTGATCAAACTTGAGGGTGCTCATAAATGCACCAAAGCTCCTTGGGTCTTAAGTTGATGCTGTTTGGCTTGACGCAAGACCAAATTTTGTGGACGCTTGGATGAAGACAGTTGCAGAGCTGTCAACTTGAGAAGTGGGAGCTGTGGTGTAAAGCAAAATTCTGTTACCCATCAGTTGACATTAACCAACTTTACCTTTGGTCATGACCAATTGAATGATACTGCAGATACAACTGGCTGAAATGGATTTCTTCCACTGGGTGGCGGGTATCTCTTTTCGTGACAGTGAGGAGTTCAACCACACAGGAGTCAAGCTGCTACTCCTCCTCATTGAGAGGTGCCAGTTGAGGTGGTTCATCTGATTAGGATGGCCCCTGGTCACCTTGTATTAGAGGTTTGCCGGACACACTCGACTGGGAGGCATCCCAGAGGTGGGCCCAGGTCAGGGCTTGTGAAAGAGAATATGTCTGACTTGGAGCTTGGAGCTTTTCCCCAGAAAAGCTGGGGAAAGTTCTGGAGGACCGAGATGTCTGGGCTTCTCGGTTCTCGATAGTGCCACCACGACTCTATAAGGACTAAGCGGCAAAGAACATTGATGGATTACAAATGAACAACTTTTGTGTGTGTGTGTGAGAGAGAGGGAAATATCAAAATGATAAATGTCTTCGGCCGTGCCCATATTCAACCGAGATCAATTTCAGTGTTCTGCAACCGTGAGATGTGGAAATCAGTATGGAAAGATGGATGAATAGACATGTCTGTTTCTCGATAGAAAACAAATAAAAACCTAAACTGGATTCTTACTACACGGATGCATGTATACAATACATGGTGTTACTTAATGCTCACGCACAGTGTAAGTTTCAAAGACACATGCAAGTGTTTTGACCACGCTGAAGCGTGTCCGTGGGAATTAACCCTCAACCGTCCAGAGCTTCCTGAGCTCCACCCAAACATTGAGCGCATCTCTACGGGTCGACCTTAAAAGATTCAGAAGCCAGTGAACCACTAGGAGCGGCTGTCTGGTATAACTGCATTTTAAGGTGGACTGATATCTACCGGATCCGGTCTGCCGCTTCACCCCTGCGCGTCGCCTTTAACAGAACACCACGCACGACCTAAAGCTCGCGATATCTCACGACAGAAATCCCGCGACAACACGGCGGGGTTACAAACCGTCTGCTCATTGGTCTGCGGGTGCTGTTGTAAGATGGCGCCCAGTGTAATATGAGTGGTAGTAAAGGAAAAAAAAATGCAGCTTGTCATCTAACGAAAACCACAAGAATTAACGAATAAACCGGCCTCGGGCAACAACAGCGCCTCTTTCCTAACGTGCACGCTGGAAAAGGAACACCGTTTCGGGGATAGTTAAGTGGTTCAGACCGCGGCCCGGTTGAGGAAGAGAGGTAGCTAACGCGCCTGCTAATGTTAGCCTGCTAACCTCAGAGAAAACAAAAATTCAGTCGTAACGACACCGATACAGATCTGCTACCCCACCCGGTGTTGTTATCTGTGAGGTAGACACTTGTCAGGAGGCTCGCCAGTTGTCATGCGGGGACATCAAATCGTCGTGAAGTGTCGGCACGTACCATCGTGGTTCTGGATTTAATTTGCAAACAACACGCGGCTAGTTAGCGGCTAACACTAGCTTGTTGTGTAATCAGGTTCTTTGAAGAAATGACACCGCCCGAGGTTTATTCATTTGACTGTTGCTGAAAAGACGCAAGTTGTCAATGTGCAGAGGCTTCCATTGCTGCTTTGAATACTGGATCACATTTGGAAAGTGACCGCGCTTTTGTCCCAGCTCGTTTACACTCGGCAGAATTAACCCTTTCCTATTACCACCCCTCTGTGTTGCCCCGTGTCAGAGAACTGGGTGTCCATTTGTTGACACTTTGAAGCTTGAAGTCATGTCAGCCCAGTTAAATGTTTATGTTATAAATTCATCTATTTAGGTCATGGATCAGTTTTAACAGGACTGCTTTATTTTAATCACAAGCTGCAGTAATAAAATAGTAACGTACTTCTGTTCTCAACTGTTCTTCTAATACAGACAACGACACACAACAATGAACAACTCTTTGGATGGTACCGGCTCCTATGAGGAGCTAGTGAGACAGAAAGCTCGAAGCATCCCGCAGCACCGCATGAAGGAGTTCCTGGAGTCTCTGGCCAGCAAAGGTCCAGACGCCCTCCAGGAGTTCAGCCAGCAAACTGGAGACACCACAACCACCACCACCACCATGGTTTACCAACAGGAAGCGAACTGCATCTACACAGACAGCACAGAGGTGGCGGGGTCTTTGTTGGAGTTGGCCTGTCCGGTAAATCATCTACTGAATCTGGAAAAGCTTGTGAACGAAGGCAGTCTCTCTCTGACAGGCCTGTCTTCTCACACAGGTTCAGGTCCAGGTCCAACCGCAGCAGCAACAGATCCAGGATTCTACCTCCCAGCAGCAGACTGTACAACAGGAGCAACAGATTGTGCAGGTCTGTTTACCAGTTTGTTTATAATGCATCCTCTTTTGTTAGTTGTATTTAGCAGATTCCTTAATCGGATTTCATTAGAAATGTAATGTATTGTTTCAAGCTTTTAGTTATCTGCCTAGAGCAAAAAATATGTTTTACATTATGCCGCAAAGCTCAAATAACACTATTTTGAAATAATATAAGTTGTTTAGGTTTTTATTCTTTATAAATTTACTCTGGTGTCAAACCTAATCTAATGTAACAAATCTAAAGTGCAAGTCACATTGTGAAGCAGACGTTTTGACTTTAGGTTTGTCTTTGCTCCTTTTGCTCTTAGTTGTCCTTGTATACTGGACTCTGTCCATATTCCCCCTGCTACTGCTGTGCTAGTATTGTTTGTTTGGTATTGTAACTGACAATGGGGACTTTTAACAGAGGGACTTTCTGGT
>OMNM01002894.1:0-10265 GCA_900302745.1 Parablennius parvicornis | reverse complement strand
TCCGTGCTCAGCCGGGGGTTCCAGTACACGCGGGAGAAGTCGAACTCGTACGCCACGCCGTTTTCTCTCACCTGGGACACGGACAGAAACACCAAACGACCCGGTGAGCGTCTGTTTCATCTCTTTACAAACATACGAGCTAAATAACTGCACACACTTTGGCGACCATGTTCTCCTCCCCGGCCAGGACCTCCATCTTAAAGTTGCGGTAGGTGGAATCGATGGTGTTGGTCTTATTGACCACACACGTGACGCCGGGGTTTTTGTCCATGATCACTTGACCTGCAGAAGACACGAAAAGGAAACAGCCTTTCTTGTCAACATTTCTTGTACATTGAACTAAATTAATTATTACTAATAAATATTTAAATCAATAAAGCAGATGTTGCCTGTTCAACCTGTATGTTTCAAAGCAAAGTATAAACTTTTAACAAACTAGGTTGGAATGTTTTCTAGATGTAACCTACTACCACAGTTCACCTTTAAAAAACCTTTCTGACTGTGTTATTTGTGTCACTAAATCTTATAACAATACGTCCTCGGTGCAGGTGACTCTCTACGCTGATGACATCATTATCTATACATCTACTTCCTCCCTGACTGCTGCGCTGTCTTCGTGACAGGCCAGCTTCAATGAAAACAAACTTGATTTGTCTTGTTTTAAACACAAATTAAACTAAATGCAGGTTTTCGAGAAATATGCCACGTGTAGAGTTTCCCTTCAGAATATCCAAATCGGGTCGCTCTGAGATTGAGTAAAGTTACAGGTATGAATGAAGGACTCATGAAGGTCGAATTCTGTATCGCTTTTCTTTACCAAAACGAATCCTCCTTTACGCCAAACAACGTATGGTTAAAATGATAGTTGTAAAAATTATGATGACGTAATCTACAAACCCTGCTGCTTGGATTCACCGACGAACTGGACAGATGGACAAACGCACAGCTGACATTGGATTAACAAAGCTCCTCTATATCTACAGCCAATTGTCATGATCAGCAATTCAAATCACAGTCTAACAAAAGTTGGTCACACCTAAAGCTTGTACCTCCTTTAATCCCTCCTCATTTCAGTTTTCTGCTGCAAACCGACCTGAAAACTTCAAACATTTGTTGGTTCTCCTCTTTCAAACACCATACCATAGTAAAGGATCACTGCAGTTTTCAGCTTTTATCAGTGTGTTTCATAATAAATATCACTATAAACTATGTGAATACTACTTTCTTTCTTTCAAGGTTGTGTGACACGGTTTTATTGCATTGTATATATTTGTTTCCAGGTTTCTGTTTGTGCCTTCTTGCTTCTTCGCCACGTCGTCATTGTACGAATGAGAACTGTTTCTTAATTTTTACATGGTAAAAAAACAAGGGTGAAAAAAAATGTTAAAAAAATAGATCATTAATGAAGGATTTTTTTGGGAGTTGTGGGATCAGAAACAACGTGAGGCTTTGTGTAGTTAATCAGGTTTTTCTTTGTGGTTTTGGGGTGAAAGTGTGTCGTTCCTCTCACCAATGAGGTTTTTGAAGGGCAGCTGATGGTCTCTGAGGTTCATGTGGGCGATGTGTCCCACCCGGCTGAAGCCAGAGGTCACGTCCTGACCCTGGGGGAGCACAGCCTCCAGCACTTCTTCACTCTTCAGGTTGTCGTAGGTCAGTCTGAGCTCATAGTGATGCAGCTCGTCAGAGACACTGAAAGACCTGAGAGCCTCAGCTTCAGCCTCGCTGAAGGAGCTGGATGCGGTCACTCTGTGAGGGTCCAGCAGGACCAGGCGGAACTCGCTGCTCTCCTCTTGGTCCTGGACCACTCTGGGCACCCCGGGCCGATGGATGCTGCACTTCTTCAGGTTCTTCATCACTTTATTGAGGACCGCAGTGGGAACCCGCAGCGCCGGGACGGTGATGGTCTGTGTGAAGGCCTCTCTGTCCAGGCTGGTCATACCTCGGACCTCAGGACGGGGGTGGTACAGTTTGGGCTCCATGATGGGCTTCACAGCAGAGGCCGGGCAGACGTCAGAGCTGAAGATTCCGATCACAGACTTTACCTCCAAAGACTCAAAGACTCTGCTGAAGAGCCTGTAAGAACAACACGCTGTGTTAAAGTGACATGAAACAAAAGGACGAACAAATTAACTGTAATGTTCAGGAACATGTTTAATCAGACAAATCCATGCATTTGTTACTTCTAGAGTAGACTATTGTAACTCCTGTTATCAGGGTCTCCCATCAACTGTTTTAAAAGTCCACAGCTGATTCAAATGCTGCAGTGAGAGTCCTGACAGGAACCAGCAGGAGAGATCACATCACTCCAATAAACTTTTTTTTTAAAACGTATAAAGCTCATAATAACCAGGCTCTATCTATCTTAAAGAACTGTTAGTCCCTTATCTCTCCATAAGAACTTGGTTCTCAGAATGCTGCTTACTGAAGGTTCCTAGGTTTTGTAGAATAGGAGGCAGAACCTTCAGCTTTCAGGTTCCTCTCATGTGGAAGCAGCTCCCAGTTTCAGTTAGGGAGATTGACAGTCTACATTTATGGTTAGGATTAAGACGTTTCTAATTAATAAAGCTTGCAGTTCGTGCTGACAGTGAAAATGGAAGCCTCCTGCCATGATCCGCATGCAGCGAGTTGATTGAGTGTTTTGTAGTTGCACTCGGTGTCCATCCTCTCCATTTCTCTCCTCTATCCCACAACCCAGCAGAAAGCAGACTCCACCTCTGAGTCTGGCTCTGCAGGTTTCTCCCTGTTAAAAGGGAGTTTTTTCTTTCTTTCCAGCGTCTCCTCTACTCTCTCACGTGGAATCGTTGATTTTTCTCTGTAAAAGTGCCTTGAAATGACTGTCTTGTGTATGGCGCTGTACAAATACATTTTGATCGGATTGAATCCTTCTGTTGTTATTGTAATTCAGCAGCAGATAACGGCACGATTTGGGTTTTAAGTAGTTTTTAAGTCCTGAAATAAACTCACCTCAACATCCTCCAGGCGCGGGCATGCTCCAATTACGTCATCAACAACTGTCCACAGCTGACTGTTGATTGGACAAACGGGCCGAGAGTCCGGTTTTGATTGGACAGATGATTTCGTGACGTATAAATTGCGACGGAAATGAGGTTCATGTGACATGTGTGCATAACAACAGTGATCAGCTGATCAGATAAAGGGCAGAGGTTTTAAACTATGATATCTTTATAACACTGCGGATTTCAATCTTCTTAGTGACAGACGTGTTTGTAAAGTCTGTCCCGGAACCGTTCGAGTCGTTTAAATCTTCGGACAATGAGCATAAACTCAGAGTATAATCCTGAACGGGTGGAAGGAGAAGAAGAGACTGAACCTCTATTAAGAAATGTAAGCACAGAACAAGCTCCTAAATCTAAATAGCATCTTATAAATCTTCAATAACAACAAGTACCTACGAACAAACATAATTTAAAAGAATACTACATGACCGTTAGATACAAATAACACACAATCTGAGTTACATTAACTGTACTTTGATTTTCATTTGGCTATGTGGGGTTTACATTTTTGTTGTTATAACAGTCTGCAGTGTTTAGTTTGAATTAAACGAAATCCATAAAGTAAACTATTTCTCTTTTGTAAAGTTGCTGATTTGTGATTATCTGCATGAACTTTGTCTAAAAGTCGAGTTTGCTGCATTGTGAAAGCATTTGTTACGGCATCTATCACATGTCTGTTGCCCCTGTCAGCACCACAGGGGCAATAACAGATTACATTCACATTTGTGTAATTAGAGTACTTGCACTTTCATCAGAATATTTATTCTAAGTACAAATCAAAGGCTTAATGTATTTAGTTTATTGAACCCATAACTGTTTTCAAGTGTGAAGATATCAGCCAAATTGTAGAACACGTTATTGTGAGTGTAGATAACACACGTTTCTAATGCAGTGTATGTACTTTCAATTCAACAGGTTTTTTTAATGGGTAATGTACAGCAATTCAAGTGCAGATCAGTTGTTATAAACATGAATGAAACTTCCCTTCCAGATATTACAGATATATAAGGCCATGATGTATATTTAGTTTTTACTCTTTTCAAAAGATTATTTATGCCAACAGTGTTGTATTTATGAGATTTTCATGCGATGTTGTCTTTTCTTTATGAACACAGTTGCAATTTTCAAAATCTATGTGGAACAATAACATTGTTTTCCATTTTCTGCAAGGCAAGCATCACAAAACACAAGATAAAATATAACTAATCGATATAAAGATAGACAAGGAAGATGATTGAATAAACACAGATACAATATTAAATGGAAAAAGGGGTCAGGTTTCTCTGTTAAATTAGTCTTTTGGTACAGTGCAACATCAGCAGAATAATATCTGTATGTCAAGTTTTGTAAAGTGAATTTCCTTTACTTTTGAGTTAGGAAATTTCAGCAAAAACGCTAAATCTTATATCTGAATGAAATGTTAAAAATGAATAACAATAGGTACTTGGTAACAAATATCAATTATTGAAATTACATAAACAACATGATCATTGAAACAAGTATTAAAAAAAATGAAAATTGAGCAATATGAATACATTTTGTTTTAGAAATCTTCAGTTTTAACTGTTCTGATAGTTTACAATAATGTACAGTGTTTAGTTTAAATTATATGACGTCTATAAAGTTGTATTTGCTATGTAAAGTTGCTGATGTGTGATTATCTGCAGGATTTTACTCTAAAAGTAGAGTTTGCTGACTTGTGGAAATATTTGTTACAACATCCATCACATGTCTGTTTCTGCCCCTGTCAGCACCACAGGGGCAATAACAGATTACACACACATTGATGTTATTAGAGTACTTGTATTTTGCATTTGTAACATATAATGTCCATGTAAGTAGTTTATTAAATGCAAACTTATTTTAAGTATGAAGATTGAATCCACTCATTGTATTCACTTTCAGCTCTTTGAAAATCAATTTAATTGCAAATCAGTTGAAATTAAAAAAAAAATTCAAGCATTTGTCACGAATGTCACTGAAAACCTCGCTTACAAATATTTCAGATTTATTTGATTATGATACACATCTTGCAGTTTCTCTTCTATTTTTGAAAGATTGTTTTCTGTTTATATTATTGTATTTCCTGGAACATTCATGCAATGTTGTCTTCACACTTCCAAACCTTGTCAGGCTGCTCCCTGCTGCACTCACAGAGTACAGAGTGACTCATGATAATGACATCTAGGGTTTATGTATATTGTTCACTTCTCTAAGTCATCATCAGCTGCTGCCTTTCAAACAAACAGTACCGATCTCATTTTTGTTAACATGGATTTGAATATTGATCATATCTGGTTTGCAGTGTCAACATGAAACCTGATCAGTCGTTTTTCTGCACATTACAATCGTTACAGCATCCAGGTTTCTCATTGTGTTTGTGCCGCTACTGTAACTTGTCGGTTACATATCAATTAATCTTGTTTTTGCAGTTTTATTGATTAAAGGAATTTATGAGATGAAGGTATTGAAATTTTCAGTCTCACCACCCCTAAAAAGAGATGCTTCCTGCCTTTTCATGTACATTATACTACTGTCTGTATTATAGAAGATGTGTAAATGGGTCACTGGAGTCAGAAACATATAACATGACTCGTGAAATTATGGTTCGGACTTAGTTCATTTAATTCATTAGTTAAAACAACACAAGGAATCATTTTGGGAGCTCAGCGGCAATACAATACAAAGCAAAATAAAAAGGTCCAAACTCCTGAATGAAAGGGAGCAGAAACAATAATAAACCTATTTAATCTGTCCTCTGACATATATCAAACATTCATTTCACAATGAGCATTAAAAACAAACAAAATGACTAAAAAATCAGATATGAGCCAATCTCTCATGTCTCTCATGTCAGAGTTATGAACGTCTACCACTAACCTCAAATCCAAAGCAGAAAGGAGTTTGCAAACTTTTGTAAAAGAGTCTTGTGTAAAATTATCCTGTAAAACTTTACAAACTGTTCACTGTAGTTATGTTGTTTTTAACGATTACAGTGAAATAAAACACCAAACTCTTACAGAGAACAAAAATAAATGATGCTGCTAGATTAAAAAAAAAGACTTGTAATATCCTGCTTTAAAAGAATTAACCACAGATGAATACATTTATATAATTACACCTTAAAAAAAAGTACAGTAAATAGAATATGCACTTAAATAAAAAGCATATATCAAACAGTGTTGGTGACTTTTTCTACTTTAAATTATCTTTTATGTTTTTCATGTAGGCTCGGGTCACTATAAATCAAGAATGTCAAACATATTTTAATTCAGTGACCACATTCTGTTCAATTTCATCTTGAGTGGCCTGCAACTGGAAAATAGTGAAATTTTAACCTTTAGATTTAAACTGTGAAGTTTTTCTTTGTTGTGGTGCAGACGTGATGAAAATGTCTACAGTTTCACAAAATCAAACAATTAATAGTGAAAATGACTACAATCTCAACATGAAGCCAATTAATTATACAAAATACAGTGAAATGTTCAAAAAGCTGCTGCATTATGGGTGTTTATAGGAACTCACCCTGATAGCTTAGCGTTGAGGCTAGTTTGATAGCAACACGGGCGCAAAAGTTCATGGCAACATCTCTGATATCTCAGCTCGGCCCTCAGTGTTGTGTTGTGTTGTGTTTTTGCCACTCTTTGTTTATCTATGTGTCTAAAAATCAATGTTTCATTTGAAATGTTCACAATTGGTGAAAAGTGTCTCAGTGGTTCGGCCTGGTCGGAGCCTGGTTGGAGCCGTTTAGGGCCACAGGCTTTATGTTTGACACCTCTGCTCTAAAATCTCAGTTCAGAAATTGAAAACCACTTGAAGATAAATCCACCGAATGTGAAACATATTTTAGTTCATGAAATATTGAAACACTCTTTTATTTAACAGCAAATCCAAAAATTAATATACTGGAGGATTCCCTCTTTACTTTTCACTGGCAGCAGTGTGATATTTACATGTCATTGAATAGCTCATAACCAAAAAAGCCAGTATACTGTGCTCTTCCATAATAGGATTTTGCTGTTGTGTTGTGGTTTTTGTTGGTTTGTTGTGGCTTTTGCTGTTGCGTTGAACTGGTGGCCCTTTTGGGCCCTTTTGGGCCCTTTTGGGCCCTTTTGGGCCACCGCACTTTCTGATATTAAGAAATATTACAGTTTTTTCCAGAATCTGATGCAGAATTGATTTATGTTACACATTACAGGAAAGGAGTACGGTTATTTCAGTTCATTCTAATTCAACTTTATTTTATTTACTTTATTTATATGGTACCAAATACAATTCAAACTGGGTTGAATGTTTCAGGATTCATTAGTGCTGTATGAGTGTGAGCGGCTAATTATGATAAATACACCTGATTGGCCTAAATGGAAGCAGCTATTTACTTAATTTTAATCACACAGTTCCATTTTAAACTGGCTGTGATTCTCTACTTCAATGTGATCCTGCACAGGGATAATCTGGATTCAAATATATCCTAATGTAAACAGTCAAGTACTTATATCACATTATTTAGTTTGAGAAGACGCAGTGTTTTCTAAAGTTTCAGTATTTATATCTGCGGTCCCTCTCAGCCCTCCGGTGTGGCGCTCCACTTCCTGCCTCTCGCTACAGTAACCGGGTGAATGAGGCTCGGCGGGTCAATCCAAGCTTGTTGTGACACTGACACCAGAGTTGCCACTCGTTCTGTCCAGGATATCCCCCATTAGGAAGGTCAAGCAGTTTGGGCAGCTCCCCTTATCCTGAGCTCAGGCAGCTGTCCCTCAGCCAGCAGAACAAATCCCGGCCCATCCATTCCCATCCCCGTCCCCCTGAGCCGGAGTGCCACTGCGGCGTTGCTTCATGACATCCATCACCGAGGCCGGCCAGTTGTTCCTAACGCCATCACAAGCTTCTCGCCAGCCTCTCCGAAAAACAGTCAGATTTCCTTCTGAAATGTTGAATGTGTGTTCAGGACACAGAGCAGCGGGCAGCCAGAGGAGCCTCCTTCGCCTCCTCTGTGTTTAATCTGATGAACGCCATCATGGGCAGTGGTATTCTGGGCCTCTCCTACGTGATGGCCAGCACGGGAATAGTGTTTTTTTGGTGAGCGTCCTCCAAACACACCTTCTACTGCAATACTTCTTTAATACCGTGCAACGCTTTAGAGAAACAATTCCTGTTCCTTTTCTCTTGTAGTATTCTGTTGGCGCTGGTGTCCAGCCTGGCTGCGTACTCCATACACCTGCTCCTGAAGCTTTGTGACCAAACAGGTGAGCCACCAACAGCGACACATCACAGCACACCTTCTGTTGGTTTAACAAGCTGCGATTTCCCTCTCTCTTTAGGTTCAGTAAAATGAGAGCATTGTGAGAAAAATCTACGTTCAATCAAACATCTTTGTTGAAATTAGAAGACAATTTTTTTTTTTTTTTTTCAACTATTTTGAAGATGTTTGTTGGTTCAATATGAAGATAAATGTTAAAAATAATCGTGTCCTCCATTTGTGGTCTGTATTTTCTATTCCTAAGGCCCACTTGACACAATGTTTACAAGGGAAAAAGCAAACCTTTTGTTGCGTTTTGAGTTTCTGTTTACATGACAATGATGCTCGGAACCACAGGAAATGTACATTTTTAAAAACTGCTCCCAAAGGGGAACTTTTTAAAGACATGACTCCATTTTCATGTAGACAGCCGCTGTTACTGAACATACTTACCATGACTGTAGTAACTAGTTGTCCTGCACATGCTCAGTAGATGGACAATAAGAACGATGTTTCCTCCGTCGTGTCATGACTCTCAGTCCATATTCTCCTTGAACTTGGTAGTTTTATTTTGACAGTCACCGTAATAACAATACAACTTAGTCTGTCCACTAGAAGGTCCGTGTTCTCCTGTTGTTAATGTTTATAGTTCTCCGCACGTGTGTGCGTGGTTTCATTACAAAAACACACAACAGCACCAACTAGTGGCCAACATGAAAACTACATTGTTTTCTGGGTTTGTGACATTCTTCTATCCTCCACAAACTACATCGTTTTCAAAACGTTGCTGTCTGAATGTGAAATTTTTCTCAAACAGGAACACAAAAACGATGTGTTTTCACTTTAAATGTATAAACAAAGCCTGATTATGTGTCTTTTCACTGATTCATCCCTGGTCCCTGTGTTTTGTTATCTTCGCTCCTCTTACTAAAATAGTGTAATCCCCAGATTATAAATGAAAAAACAGCATTTACCTCCTTGACAAAATTAGCTTTGCAGTTTTCACACTGTGCCAGCTCATCCCACAGGCTGGATGGATCCTTGATTGGTCCAGTTCTGGTGTGTGTGCCACATGTTTGACTCTCCTACATTAAAGCCCTCAGAGGGATGTGAAGTGAAAATCCATTAAAGACCAGTGAAGTACAGAGTGATCTGCTTGGATAGATTTCTTAAAAAGTGGAATTTAATCACGTGGAGCTCTTTGAATGAGGAACAGACAAATTTTAGGATCATAAAGTTTCCTCAGGTCCCACACGTTTAATCAGACTGTCCATGTGCTTGTAAATATGTTGTGCCATTAAGGTTGATATGCATTCAATGCCTTTGTTTTCATGTAGTTGTTTTTTAATTCAAGCTTCAAATGATGACACAGATTACCTTCAAAGGGTAAAAGCAGAGAATAAGCCTGAAGTGATTGTACAAATTGTCAACTCATCAAGTCATTAAAACACAAAAAATCTGAAAAATGATTCAGCTGAAACTTGTTTCAGATGTGGTGGCATGACCTTCCTCTATGAAGGTGATTGATTTGTAGAAATGGGCTTGAAGGCCACAAGAAATGAGAATGCGTGGGCCGCATGTGTGCCGCCTGTTTCCCATGTTGAAGTTAAAGTAAGTCTCTGGCCACCCACCTGAGATTGTACTGACTGCCAGTGTTGATTTGACTCCAGGTATTAATTCATATGAAGATCTGGGAGGGAGAGCTTTGCAGAAACCAGGAAAAGTAAGTGTTGATATTTGGTTAGCTCTGAGTTTGCACCGTCAGAGAGTTCACACGTTTATGTTTTCAACATGATCAGGAAACGGATTTTCTCACGACAGCCTTTTGAAATCCCTTCTAGGTTCTGGTTGGAATTGCAATTCTCATCCAAAATATCGGTGGTGAGTCAGCCTTCATTTCAAAGTACAGCTACATCCATTATTCCTGACATGTTGGACATGAAGTGATTTTGTGGTTTTGAGAGAAGCAGAACTCTGAGGAGTGCTGACCACTTTGTTTTAGAGTCACA
>OMNM01002893.1:5122-25039 GCA_900302745.1 Parablennius parvicornis | reverse complement strand
GATGCCGGTTCACCAAATCCACTCCTGCTCAGCCCTCATGGTGCCAACGTCTCCTCTTTTTATAGCTCCTAATGAGAGAGCCGTACGCAATGTCACTGCGTCTCCCTCTAATATTTAATTTCCATGCTGCATCGCCCTCTTTTGAAGTGCAATATCTTTCAAAGCACCTAAAGCTTGAGCTGTATCAATAAACAGAGCTCATCAAATCCAACCCGCCGCTCCACGCTCAGTCTTATGGCTGCTTCACTGGCACAGTCCATGTTTAAGTGCCTTCACCCAGGCAAAATCAACACGAGTTGTTGAGGACGTTTTCACTACGTTCACTTTAAATCATCCAGAAAGGGATTTCCAGGCTCTTTAAATCTGGATGGAAAGAATTGTCAATGCTGATGTGCAAATACTTAGTCATTGTTGACTCATTTTACAAACTGTACATTTGCTGCTGTAAAAAAAAAAAAAACAAGTGATGCGATGTAAACAGTGATGGAGATCTTATACACTTCTGTCAGCTCCACTATATCAAAGCTGACGGTGAAGATTAATCAAGGGGAAAAGACCTGGTATGATGATTAGGAAATCATTGTTGTCTGTGCCGCCCCTTTAAAAAAAAAAAAAAATCTTGTTCTGTCCTGCTTTTCCAGCCGATCAAAAGCTTCAAACTAAAGCTTTTGTCCCCTGAATGTCTTTACCTTCAGCCGTGAGCTGTTCTTGTGTTACTCTTCTGTGTGTGGAGCTCATGATGTGTTCACGGTGATATAGCCCCACCTGTTATTTATGTTTTGTACTTGGTTCTGCAGCCTCGTTGCACTTTCGGTGCTCAGGCTTAGTTCCGTCGATGTTTTGTTGAATGTGCGGCCGACGTCAGACATATCGTAGATGAGAGAAATGAGGACGGGGAGGAAACATCTATCAGGAGCTGCGATGTCGGCTTCCAGATCAGACCTCTCTAATTAGAAATTTGACATTAGTCTAATCCAGAGGTTAGATGTTTGTGTAACAGAAAGGACTTCACTACGATTTGAAATAAAATGATGTATTTTTGTATAGCTAGTGTGTATAAAATTTCTATTTTCAGTACTGCACTTTTTTTCTACATCAGTTTGCGGTTCCATACTGTCGGACGGTGCATCGTTATGATTGTTTTTTTCGGTTCTTCTCTGCATGTTAAGTTTTTGTTTTTCGGCATCACTACTCGTACAGTCACATACATCTTTACGTAACTGGTTGCAATCTTCTCTTTTGCCTGCTTTTAGAGGTCAGGCACATCTACAGAGCAGGAGGTCTGAAGCCGGTAGGGATTCAGAGACAATTCAACAACAGTGGATGAGAAAAGCAGAGATGAGGTGAGAGTTGAATCCACAGTTATCATGGCAAATGTGTCATGTGCGATTAGAACTTTGCAGATATTTCAGAGTGACAGGATATTTACCTAATGGGATCATTCAATGTCTCAATTTGCATTGATTGTAACGCTAGGATCCATTTCCACTAGTTTTTAATGAATCAAAGTTTAAAAACAATGTTTTTCCTTTAGGTGACTCCCAACTCTTTGACCATTCAAACTCATTTCTTTTAACCTGTCGATCTCATGGACTCATATTTGAAGAAATGTGTTTGAATTCAGAGCTGATCCTGCAAAAAGAAAAGAGCAGAGCTGAAGTTTTTACAACACAAGGTCGGAGAGGGCCGCATCAAATCTTTTATGTTTTCATCAGTTTAGATTTCAGCCAACATGTTACACTTGTTTTATGTCAAGATAAATACAAAAGTATTTTTTACAAGATTCTCAATAAGACGAACGAAGCATTCTCTCTCATGGTTTTTACTGTAAGGGCCAAATCTTCTTGTTGTGATGGTACAAAGGTGTTTCGATGACGTCCAGCATGGCGATACAGAAAGCCTGACCTCTGCTGTACTACTTCATCTATGTGCTTAACGTGGCGTTTCATTTATCCCGGAGTCTGACTTATCATATCAGCAGCTTAATGTGTTCTCATATATCAGATACACGCTGCTGAATTAATGCAGCTCGTGAGTAAAGCTTTGTGGGCACATGACCTGGAAGTTTTTTTTGCTGTTTTTCTTTGATGACATGCACTAGTATTGACAAAAGGGAAGCGGTCACCAACATTTGCACTACACATGGGCAGCCTGCTGACTTGTAAAACACTCCCATGAAACCACAGGGTCGAGTCTTAAATAAAATTCAAAGCTACTCTCAACATTTAAGGGGACGTATTTTGCTCAACTTCAGCTTGTGTTCATCGATGTGGAGCCTCTTTCGGTCTATGTAATGCTCTCTACACGACAGGAAGTAATCAGATGCACAATATGTCCCCTGAACTAAGTTGCCATGATGGAACTTTTGTATTGAAAAAGTTTTAAGAAGTCATGAATCAGTTCACTCAAAATTACTTAAATTAATTGGATAGCATTGTAATGCATGTTTGACTTGTATCAATTTTATCACTTCTCATCATGGACTGATGTAGACACAGCAGTTTTGTCTTCAGAGCTTTACACCAGTGTATTTATACCATGTTGAACTGATGTTTGGCTGTCTAATATCCTTAAAGTGCAAACTATAAAGCAAAATGTATTCATATGAAGATGGCTTTTTGTCTTGTGTTCACTCCTGATTTGTGCTCAGACATCCATGGTTCAGTCTCGCCATCTTCAGTCTGCTAATGAAAATCAGTAAAGCATGTACTCTGTGCAGAATCTTAACACATCAGGCCTGATGAAAACACTTTATTAGCACATTACAACAAAGCAGCCTCTGATATCACATCCGCCTGGCTTTGCGTGGACGGCATCCATTGTGTGGCACGGGGGTGTTGTCAGTGATCGACACCACCTCCAGACCCCCCATCGACAAGCCTTTGATGGCAGACTGCAGAACGAAGAACACAGTGGTTCATTGAGAAAGAAAAGTTCAAGAAATCTGTTGCTGCTTAAGAAGCTTTTAAGTTTTCATTATTAGTGTTAAAAAAGGTCCACTGTCATATTTATATACTGAAGTGCACAAAACAAAATATTGCTGAAAAAGACTTAAACTAGTTTTATTCCTTGGTTTCTATGAATTTACTCAATTTTAAAAAAGACCAAGGGACAGTTCAGTAGACATTGTGAATACTTGACTTTTCGTAGTAAACTTGCAGACATTTTCTTTGAAGACATTCTGTCTGAAACCCCTTTTCAGAACTAAGCTCAAGTATTTCATGGATGTATGCTGATCCAATCTCTTTTTTCTCTTTATGATGTTCCGGTCAGTCCATAACATGACTTCAGGACTTCAGAGTCATTCATCTTTATAGCCTGAGATGGAACTTAATGACAAGTAAGATTGTGCTCTCCTGTAGAGTAAATGTGGAACCGGCCATATGTTTTCATTTCATAATAGAAGAGTTGCAGTTATTACAAAAATGCAAAAACTTTTACAGTGTAGCTCAGGCCCAATAAAATATATACCAGCTCTTTGTACATTGTCGCTGTTACAAAAAAGCCATTTGACATAGCACATAAACATGAAAATTATATCCTGAATAAATAAGTATTCGAAGTGTAATTATTATTATGTTCTTTACTGGGTGATGTATTTGAAGTTATTTATCAGTTAAAAAAGCCTTAATAGTTATACATTTCATCACACTTCAACAGAATAACATACTATGAACTGAAGCTCTTTGGATCCAAAATAGAAAAAAATGATTTAAAGATGTATAAGGCATCTTGCAACTCATTTAAAAACAAATTTCCAGAGATGACTCACCAGACGTCCTGGACCGAGACCTTTGACCACAACACGAACAAAGGTTACTCCTTTCCCTGTGGCTTTCTGTTCAGATGGTGAGACACACAAGAGGTTCAGTTGATATACAACAAGTCCAAATAGATGGGTGAGAAGATACAGAGGAGGTTAAAACACTGAAGATGTGTTCATAGTTAGGTTTAGTAGGTAGGAACTGTTATTGTGTTACATCTGAACTATGACGGCTTCCAAATAAGTGGCTCTCATGCATCACAGACCAGTAAGTCTAAATGAACCAAACAGGATAAAACAAGTATATAACCTGTTATCTCTTCACAGTTACCTGTATAGCTCACATGAGTAGAAGATTAAATGATTGTTTGAACACCAGCTAAATAGTTATGAGAGAAAACGATTTATTTTCTTTTTCATCCTAATTTATTCAGAGACATGATGGTGACACGACATTGTGTGAGCGCCATGGTGGAGTAGTAGTTTGTGCTCTCAATGCACAGTGAGAAATACCTAATTCAAGACAGATTGGGGGGCCTGTTCTTGAGAAATTTCCAGATTCTCTGTGTAAATAAAAGTTTTCAATATGCTACTCCAGTGACATATCTTTTCTGGTGAATTAGTACGTCTGAATTGGCTGCAGATGTGACTGTGTCTGTCTCTTTGTGTTTGTCCTGTGATGGATCCTATCAATACTTTGACCCAGTGGTGGCCAAGATCAGCTCCAGCTATTGCAACTTAAACTTTGATGAAGTTGTGATAACTTTTTCAGTTTGAAAATAAGTGTTGTGCTGCATTTCCAAGAACTTGCCGTTCCAGCAGAGATGCCTGCTGTCTGCGCAGCGATGGGTGTAGACTTCTTGATATTCTTGAAGCCCTCTGTGCCGCATGACGTTCTCACCAGGGACGTTCCCTTGCTGTCTGTTAGCTGGATGTGTGTGCTGGAGGGAAGCAGCAGCTTGTTCAGTTCACTCACACAAAAATGACAGACACTGTGAACAATCAGCACTCCTGAACTTATCACTGAAGGAACACTGCTTCAGGAACATCAGTGTTGTTCTTCATAAGAAACACAAATATGAAAGCACACTGACTGGATCAGGCGTGCACAGTAGATACATTTACAACTTACTTGTTGTATGTTGCCTTGACGTGAACGATGGGCAAATCCTCAAACTTCTTTCCACCCCATCGCAAAGCGCTGTCCTGACCAGGGAGTGGAGGCATCGAGCTGCAGAATTTAAGAAAATAGTCAATATCTCACAATTTGTGTTAACCCAAGAGATGAGTACGGGGGACTTGTGTGAGGAGATCACACCTGAACTGTTTAGAGGAGTCTTGGCTCAATTCGGCTGCCTCCTGGTGCCTGACAGCGCTGCTACTTAATGTTCTCTGCAGCCCTCTGCTCCCATACCTGTACAAGAACAACAACATTAACGTCAGCATGAACCAACCTGACTGAAGAATAGTTTTTACTTTTACTAGTGGTCATTCTATAGCATCAGAGCAAACAAGAAGAGCTAGCCATAAGCTCTCAAACCGGTAATGAACCCAGACAACACTTACAGAGAGGCTCCGTTAGCAGTCAGCTGTCGACACGCGGTACTCACAGAATTAGCGAATATACAAGTGAATTTATACATACTTAATTCATTTAAAAACCAGCTCGTTGTTTGATATTTACGTTCTATCCACACATAACAAACGTGACATTGAAGGAGCTGCCAATAGACAATGGGTCAATAATTTCCTCAGGGGTGGAACTGTCATTGTAACACTATTATTGAGAGAATACACGGCAACGTGTTTTATAATTTTCCTAACTCTTTTATTTATTAGCATAAGAATACATTTCACTGATATAGTGTGGATTTGAGAAGAGTTTTGCTTTATTATTTAATACATTAATGTTGTTCACCCCTATTTGTAACTGAATGAACTAGTCCGTGTTGCAGCTGAGAATTGTGGGTAGACAGAGGACAATGGTGCTTTTGTAAACCCTCGGAAAAGTTCAAAATTTTTATTTCACTTAAATCCTTAATGGAGAAACCAAATCCACTTGACTGTCTAAAATATAAATGTAACTATTTGTTTCCGTCAGTTAATTTATTTTGTTGTATTACTATCATCGAGCTGATTTTGAAATCCCACTTTTAGCCATTTGATTTGGTTGAAGAAGTAATGTTATTTTCCGAACAGCACATGAACGCATCACTGGAAGATGGCGGCTCCCGGTGGGAGGATGGCGAGTCGATGTGTCTTCCACTTTCTTACTAGTTTCAGCAGGACAGCGGTGGGAAATGCGAGTTTCCGTCACTTGTCCAGCTCCGCTGTTTGTCGGAGCCTCTCTCAGTCAGAATGTGTGATACAGAGGGTGAGTTCTCCGTGGACTTTGACGGCGGCCGTGTGTCTGCAGAGGCTCCCGGTCATTTCAGCGGAGTGCAGTCCCATCGAGCAGCAGTTCAAGGAGCTTATGGAGCAGGTCAGTGAGATCATCCACAGGAGTGGTCTTTAGGGAAGAAACATACAACACTTTCAGTTACACTGAAATCTGTCGCCCTGCAGAGATACACCGACGACATGAATTGCTCACTTGTAGTATCGACAGGGGTTTGTTGCATATCACAGCTTGAGCTTGTGAATTATTGTGGAGTTACACTGTGACTATTAATCATTGCTTGTCGCTTTAGGCACATGTTTCTGCACCAATACTGCCATACAGAGAAAGAGAGCGACTACAAAATGTACTGTTTGTACTTGTTAAAGCAAAAGAGAAAAACATCAGCCAACCACGTGGTAGAAATTCAGCTATTTAAGCATTTTGGTGTTGACTGGGTGACTTGTAGTTAAAAAATGAACATCAAATGAGGCAAGACAGTTGACTGAGGTGATCTGAATGTGGCACTGATATATATATAAATTTCATATAAACATCTAAATTGTTTTCAGAAAGTAGTGAAACAGCGGAATATACAGAGTGAGTTGTAATCTCTCTTTGTGTTGTTGTAACTCCTCAAAAGAAAAGGGCTTGGTTTATATGGCACGTGACACACTGGGGCCACAAGATCATTTTCTAGTTTTAGAAGTATTAAAAAAATGTCTCTCCAGTCAGTATTTTATTTATAGCTGCTTTTCTATCAAGCTACACATTAAGGATTTAGTTTTGTATCGTTTGTTATTGTTGGTTTGTCAGTAGATGAACGCATAAAGCATTCCTGTAATAAAATCATGCATAAAAAGAAGAACTATTGATCGACATATTTCAGAGGACTCAACTTACATAAATATAAAACATTTTTGAACAAATTGTAATGATTGAATGATCTGCACAGGAATGAACAGTTAATTAAAAAAAAAAACAGCAGTTTTCAACCTGGAAAATGTCATCAACTTGAATAAAAACAATACAGTGGATGTATTAGGGAATTTTCCAATAAACTTGTGATCCAATCTGGGAAATACAAAGCAGGAGGGGGAAAGCAGTTAACCTCAATTAAGGAATCCTTTTGGTGAGAGTTATATGAAAAGAAGTTTAATTACTTTGAAAGTAAAACTTGTTATACTGTTGAGACATCAGCTCTGCATTAACGCTCTGCTGGGCTTTGAAGAGGGACGATAGGCTGCTGTCAGCTGTAACTCCTCCACCACAGCAGCCACTTGACATCCGGCATTGATTTCCAGCTTGAATCCTCTGACCTCGTTTTAGATGGAGCTGGAGAAAAGCGTGCTGTCAGACCACGAGCTGCGGCTGCTGGAGGATGCAGATCGGCTGAGCCGGAAGCAGGCAGACGACTACGACTCGGATGAGGAGGACGGCCATGGCGATCAGGAGATCATGTTGGCTCAGGACCTAGAAGACGCCTGGGAGCAGAAGCTGAAGAAGTTCCAGCCCGCGCCAAGGGTCAGAGGTCAGTTCAGGACAGAGCCAGTGCAAAATGCTACTGATGTGTATTTGTGTGTGCGATTTTGTAATCTTTATCTTTTTGTCTACTTGTCAGTGGCGAAGTAAAGCGGAAAGGAAGAGAAAGATGAGATCACATAAAAGTGATCTCATAAAGCTAGCTTTAAATAAAAGTACCCATTTGGGAAAAGAGACTTTTAATGCCTCCTCCCTCTATTTTTTATTTTTTTTTTTTAGACGTTGTGATAATCTTTTTATTACAGAAGTCTGTATCTGATTTGACTCGCTGTGACATTTGAAAATTTATCATCGTGCAATTTGCATACATACATACATGGACGAGTGTGTGTCATAATGGTGAAGCATTATGTCTGCGGTTCTTTTTTGGTTTTTTTTCCATTTAGCCGATGTAGATAAGGATTTGACCTCGGCCGACCGCTGCCTGGACAACTTGCTGGTTCTTCTGGCCGAGCAGCAGGTGGGCAGCAAGAAGCTGTGGCTGCTGCCGCAGACCCAGTGGCAGGAGGGAGAAACGCTGCGTCAGACAGCTGAGAGGGCGCTCACCTCCCTGCCAGGTAACGCCGACCTTCAGTCCTGAGACAAAATTGCTAAATTATTCGAATTAATAACAGCTCTCTAAGCCAATTTGAATAAACCTGATCTTGATTATGTATTGATTTAACCTGCTCAATATTTTGCATTTATTTTTGGTTGTTAATGACGCCTCTTGTTTGTTGCTTCTGTACCTGATTCATTCTCACGACTGTGGCCTTCACTGACAATAGGTGAACAGAAGGACACGACACAAACTGGTCATGATGTCATCATAGGGAAAATGCAGAAAGACACATTGATTACCAATTAACAATTACCCACACAAGAAGAGATGAGGGTAATTTGGGGATTGTTTGTGAGGAGGCCAATGTACCTGGTGGTAACCTCTTCATGATATGCCCAGAAAAAAGTAAAGCCTCAACCTGCAATGGTACCAGGAAAATGACAATGTAACCACTTAACCACCGCGTCACTCATCAAATTCAGTTGAACGTTATATATCTCAAGGAAAAACATCAAGTCTTGATTTTCAAGGATTAAACAACCATTTAACAGAAAATTCCATTTGTTCAATCCTTGCTTTGTATAATGTGAAAGTGACATGTTAAAGACTTTATGCTGTTTTGCTTTAGCTCATTTTCTTTCGATTAGATGATCTCTTAAACTTCTATAAAAATGATGCATACACACAAATGAGATTTCTATTGAAGGATTTAGTAGGATTTAGATCATGTACGATTTAGATCATGATGCAATCTTTCACCTATGAAGAACCACGTGAGCACATAATTATTATTAATCACACTGATGTTAAAGATGTATGTAAAAAAAAAAAAGTTATTACAATTCTTTGCTTTACATGGCAATGATGAGTTGCACTAATACCCAGCATCTATTTGTCTCTGGGTTTTTTTTATTTAATTTATTTTCATTTTAGCAGTCAGCCTCTATAAGTTAAATTATACTATAGTTAAATTAAAAAGTCTGATCTGTTATTATCTGGTCTGCTGGTTCTCTTATTGGACTGAAAACAGATTACATTACGGACTGGACATGCTGGGGCTCAGTGTTTAGCTTGCCGTCTTCCTTACCTGCACACGAACATCAATGGACTTACTTTGTTTTTATGGATTAGCTTGTTTTTAAAAGTTTCAAATTAAATGTGATGTCAGCTGGTTGTCTGATATGACAAGCGTCCTCCTGTACTGTACGTTAGGACTTCAAGAGGGATAAATAGACTTTTATTGCGTGTGTGTGTTTATTCTGAGATGAAAAGAGGATCCGCTGGTGTTTGTGCATCAGTTTTGATCCAGACATTCTGACATCACAGATTCATGTGGTAGAAAGTATTAAAGTAATTTAATTGAGTTACCTAAAGAGCAGCTGTGTCTGTTGTGTTTTCCAATCAAGCGCAGAGCTATTGGATAGGATTGAATTTACTGTTCGGCGCCTGAATATTAGGTGTTGTTGTTGTCCACACGCTCCATTTACTGTATCCGTATCTCCTCTGCTGTCGTTATGACTGAGTTTTAATTCTAAGGATCATTGAAGTTTGATGGGATGTAATCTGAAATAGCAGGCTGCTACTTAAAGCGCAATCACCTATATTATCTACAACAAGAGGGATGAATGCCCTTTTAAACCACCAGCCCACTGCTCATTTGCATACATAGTTATAATGTAGTAGTTGGCTCTGTGCTGTCATCTCCTTTCAGAATTCTACTGATGTGACATGTAGATTAGGTTCCTATCAGAGAGTGAAGGTGGAAAAGGTGGAGGGTGGTAAAAGACATGAGGTCAGAGGTCAAAGCTGCAAATATATTCAGTGACTCAGTGGCCATCCCCCACATTGAAAAATTCGAAGTATAGAAGTCCAATTATGCAAGACCCAGACAAAAATATACAGAAAAGGCCATTTTAACCTGATGAAATAATGCAAAAAAATAATGATTAAAATATAGGAAAACAGTGTGGTGTCATTTAGTAAGTGTGGAGGAGGATGGAGTCGATCTGGGTTTTCATTCAAGAGACTCAAGTTTGAGTCCAGTGAGAAGATAAAAATCAACATTTCCTTAAGTGAGTATGGAAGTAAAGCTATTTGGTTTTTCTTTTTCAAGTATAAGTAGAATTACTGGAATTGAATTTTTTCATAAGAACACTAACTTTATCTGATTGGGCAACACTGAAGAAGAGCTATACGTCTAAGTATCATCCTGACTGGACTTTTAAATTAGTGACATAATAGCAAGCACAACAATCCTAAGTTTTTATTTGTTAGGGATTTCAATAGAAGTTCTGAAAAAATCTTTTTTCTGATTAGTGCTGAAAATGACTATAGGCTCAACATGACTCCAATTGACATGATACTTTCTGTTAAAAAAATTCCTGGGAAGGATTGGAGCCTCTTACAATGCCGGCTGTGGCCCACGGGCCTTATTTGTGACACCCCTGCTCCACATTGTTGTTGAAACAGTGTTTATGCTCATATGCCACTCTGTGCAACCATCTTGAATGGAATTCAGGGTTTTTTAAGATTTTATTTTTAACATCCACAAAGACCAAGTGCTTTTACGTTGCTCCACTTTTCCGCTCTGAGAAAACTGGAAAACAGAACAAAATAAGATTTAACTATGTCATCACAGAGAGGAAGAGAATTGAGTTATATTGCTTTAATTAGAGCCGTCAAACACAAATCATTCACAGGAATACATAAAAACTAATCTCATGGGCTGACAGCTTGTTTTCATCCCCGCTGCAGTTGGTTTCAAGGCCACGTTCCTGGGAAACGCCCCCTGCGGAGTCTACAAGTACAAACTGCCCAAAGCCGCCCGGACGGAGAGCTCGGTGGGAACAAAGGTGTTCTTCTTCAAAGCCATCCTGTCAGAAGCCGCTCCCCCGAAGGCCCCGGACGCTCCTTTTCTGTGGCTGAAGAAGTGCGAGCTGGAGAAGTACCTGAAACCGGCGTACCTGCAGAAGGTGGAGCGCTTTATCCTCAGCCTGTGAGACGCACGCTCACAGCAGGACTCCGACATACTGAACAATATTTATGAGCCCTGGAACGTTTCCTTTGTTGTCTTGTAAAAAAAAAAAAAAAAAAACTTTGTCTTTCAGTGAGATATGTATGCTTCATGAAATAAAGTTGTTTTTTTTTCTCGGCTGTTGTGAGATGTCGTATCTTACCTGACACAGGCTATCCTGGTGGATTCTCAGCTTGCTGACTATTCACTCCTTCCAGCTCTGACTCAAACCTCTGTTCACTCCTGATCCCTCATCTCATGACCCAATAATCATCAACATATTGAAATCTGCACTGGTTTGGAGTAGCATGCTGCTAACACACAGCATGCTGCCAATCAGTCCCTTATTTAATGAACAAAGTTAACATACAAGTTACTGAAGTGTCTGATTATTTTCATGCCAATCTTCTCATTTCTTGTGCAAATGTTTCCTACTGAAGTGGAAAAACAAGGCGTGTGTCGACAGCGTTTATGTGAATACAATATGCCTCCACGCTGAGAAGTTGTGAAAATTTATGATGTCTGATGAGCTATTTGGCATTTTGGTGCGCAAGTCAAAACAATCCCATTGTGACATTTACATTGTGTTATTTACCATCATGTTGCTGCCGAATAACACTTTTTTGGCGATATACATCATGGAAATATAGAGCGACAAAAAGTTACTCCTCCTAATAACGTCAAAACAATACATTTGTATTTTTTGTTTTAATGATTTATACTGTTTCAGTGGGGCTGATTGATTACTGGAACCGATCTGAAATATGAGTAGATGAAGTGTTTCCAGCCAAAATGAAAATCACTCCTTGTAGGTAAAATCTTATTTTTTCTTTTCAGCTTCATGTTTTTCTCTTTTATTTTCTCCGTCATCTCTTATTTTTGACATTTTGAATCTTCATGCTTGAGTATATTTGTTTCTTATTAAAGACAGGAAGTTACAGTTGTGCAAGGCTATTCTTAGTATACTCACATTGATTTTAGCTGAACTACCTGGACTCCCAATGCCTTAACCATTATCCACCTTTTTTTTTTGTAACCCTGTGTTTCATTAGATATCTACTTTTCACTCTTACTTGAAGTAGTTTGCCAGAAATGTCTATTTTACTATAAATATTTAAGTTTTACTCCTGATTTTGAACTATAAATACATTTGACCTTAATCATATTTTAGGATATTTTACAGTTGGAAAAAATAAATGCATACACTTCTTGCATGTAAAGAAGTACTTTCCATTTTCTAAATAGCACTTGGTACTTAGGTACAAGTTTAAATTCAACGTTTTAATTTATTTATTTTCAAACTGGGAACTTTTCTAACCTGGAGACTGATGTTATTCAGATTGAATGGGACAATGACGCATGTATCCGTCAAGGCATTTCAAGCATTACAGACAAAAAAGTGACAAAAGCAGCATCAAAGCTGCAAGCAGGTGGAACATAGAGGGAAAGTTAGCTATTGAGTGTGATGTCTGTGACGTGGAGGAGCAGATGTGACACGACTGAAAATCAGCCAGAAGAGGCAGATTCAGGGCAGCAACATTGTCTATGACCTTATTTAGCAGGACCGTTTGAACTTTAGAAAACAACCTTAAAGGTGAGTTTTGCAAGGATATACTTGAGAAACATATCTTTTCTGTTGAAACTTGTACTTTTATATTCGTAAATACTTTTAAATGCAATTTGGATATCTCCAACTACAATAAGTGAATTGTTCGGATGAAGAAAAGCTTCATTTTCTACATATCTTCACACTGAAGGCCACCAATAAACATAGCCTAAAAAGCTTGCCTATAGATATGGAAAAAATAGTAAGTGCAGAATATCTGCACACACACACAGGGAGAATATGCAGAAAAGTCCCTAATTTATACCTTTTCATATTAGAGATTTCACATCGGTTCCAGGCATTGAAGCACTCCAACGGCTTGTTGTAGATCAGACGGACCCAGGAGACCAATGTGGTGAGCTCCAAGCGTTGGCTGTTGTACATCAGGTGGGCAGAAAGTGGTAGAACATTGGGCCCGAGGCCTTGAGGTGAGCCCACTCACTCACTCAGCCCAGACTGACAGCCAGATGGCGCCCATCTCATTCCTGCTGTTATTACATGCTTGGCACCCTCCCCTGAAGCCCCAAGGACAAGAGCCATATTTTGTTTAGTGTCTTATAGTAATTCTGCCATCGCCACAGGGCGTCGGTGTGCATCTGCTCCTGTGTGGTCTCTACAGGGATTGCACAAACACTCTGGAAGCTGACTATTGGCGTTTTATTGCACAATATTTGCAGCACGGGGTGAAGAAGTCGAGCTCGGTGTCTGCCACTGAGACCCCGCTGAGACCTCAGTCTGCTGCTGCTGGTCAAATCTGTCCACTGCTTCTGGGTTCTTTGGGTTATTTACCAGCTTTAGTGCTCTAATACTAATGTTTAGAACAATGTCAGGTAACATATACAATCACACAATAAACAGAATGCGAATGTCTGTGAAAGTTTGCTCCAGATATCTGCAAAAACTAACATGCCAGCCAGCTATTTTTACAGGACTCATAACTTGCATTGCCACTTGCTACCACAAGATGGTGTGGAGAGTTATCGTCCACAGCAGATGTTAACCTCTTCATGCATGAAACTGTAAAAAACACAACTGGCCTAAAGACATTACCAATCACCATTATTTCTGCCCATGCTTCTCTGAACAATAAAGCACCAACAAGATCTTTACAGTAATTCAAATTTTGTTGATAATATCAATTCATGCCCAAAGATCACGTGTTCAGTCATTGTCATTTGTCTGTCCTATGTTGATGTGAGGACTATAGAGCATCTTTCAACTGTTCATTCATTGCGCTCAGCTTCTACTAAAATATGGAAAACTGTTTAGCATGTGGACTTGATGTACTTTCTTTCAAGAAAGCATGTGCTGAATCTTTGCATTTCCATCAATGCGTATTCGTTGTTTTGTGTCTTGTTGGTGTTTCACGTGACTTTGGAGTTGTTTTCCATCTTATTGCTTTCATACATTTGGCAGTTCTGTGTGTCTCTGTTATAGTTCTGCACATCCTTGTGATTATGTTCTGTTTTTGGGGTTTTCAGTTGTTGTTTTATTAAAGTTTATATGGAAAACACATTTCAATAAATTCCTATACTCAGAAATATTGAACCTCAAATTGAATCTAAAGAAAATGCAAGGCGAGTAGTCTTGTGGTCTGCACTGATATGTAGAATGATGTAAAACAGAACATGGAAGAGCTACTGTTGCTGCTTGAGTTGTGAAGTGTGTGAAGAGCTGACAGACACTGGCTCCTGCTGACTGACAGTAGATGGCAGTGTTTGCACACCGGCCACAGAGCAGAGCTGTGAGAAGCAGTGTAATTAGGCCTGTGTGGTGACCTCAGAGGGGGACTGCAGAGAGAGTTTTTCTGATCTGCCTGGCTTCCTCTTACATATACTGAAAAAAAAAAAAAAAAAAAATCCATCACAGCAAGCTAATATTCCTTTGCAATAGCTACAATAATCTGTCCAAGGTAAGAGCATTGTGATATTCCAAGAGCCATTCTTCGCCTGCAATCAGCCTATTCTTTCTATTTGTGTCTGCTGAGATGAGGAGTTAATAATGTTGTAGACACAGGCATTACATTTTTTCCGGCTTCATTTCAAGGGTTTGCTGAAAGCAGGCGGTCCGAGTTATTTGTAAGATCAGCTAAGCGTAGTGCTTCTGTCGGCCGGCCTGAGGAAAGCGAAGGTCAGGGCGAGCTGAAAGTGTCTGTGTTCTCACCGCCAGGCAATTTGTTTTTCACAGGGAAGTGTATGAGGAGCTGACAATAGCCTTCCGCTGCCCTCAGTCCCGTTGTGTCACCTGTCATAAAATCAAGGTAATCACAGGTACAACAAGAGGAACAGTGGCTGCTTTCATCTCCAGGGGGGAGTGATGAAAGCGTCTTTGCCACATTAGTTGGTCACAGGCCTTTGCGTTGGCCGTCTAGATCCTGAAACCATCATGGAGCTCTTAGTGGGCAAAATGAGTCTTTACCCTCAGTGGAAAAAACAATGTCAAGATGACCTTGAGAGCGGTGCTGGACCTGCTCTATGGATGAGAGTAAACTGGATATTTGGCACCCGTGAACTCTCTTCATCCCCAATAGATTGGAAACAAAAGGCGACTTCACCAACTTTGTGTGTCGCGGGCAATTTACAAGGCTTGTGGAGGCTGCTGGAAGCTTGTGAAAAGAAGAAGGGACACAGAAATGGGATTTAAAGGAAACAGCTGCTTCAAAATCAGCTTGGACTCCCATTAGGAATAAGATTGAATACCGTGTGAATTTGACAGTGTGTCTGCCGGAGTAACATGTCTAATTTCTTAAGTGGCTCTCTGGTCACTTTGTCAATCCTAATAAAAAACAACCCAAAAAACAAACAATCTTTGATGATTTTATTGGAGAGGATCTACCTGTAAGATGTTTTGAGGCTGCTTATGGGAAATGTAGGAGTAAAAGCTAGGATTGTGATTAGTCCTTGTGAGTGCCTCAACTCTATGGAAGAACACCATTTAATCTCAATAGTACTTTAAAGGGCCACTCTACTGATTTCATACTAGACTCGGTTAGCAGGTCACAAATAATGCTACTTTGCCTGTTGAAACACTTGCACAAAGTCCTCCTAGTCTCCACAGCAACTTGGTTCCTTGGTTGTCATAACCCTCGCGATACCATTTGGGAGGGGGTCACACTGAAATATGGGGCTGAAGTGCATTATGAAAAGTGTATCACTGAAAGGCTGAATATCTCTGCTGCCACTGCTTCCATTTTGACTACTCTGTTAAAAAGTGTCTCTTGTGTGTCACCAACTTTCTGAAAGTATTAAACGAGATCGACAGAGTCTCTCTTCATAAAAGTTCGGGGAGAACTTTTTCTTTCAAATGACATCTTTTCAAATGGAGAGGTAGAAGCTGACCTGATGGTTGGGTGGTGGACGGAGGGACGGATGGTTGCACTATTGCATCTGCTGGTTGAACGAAGCCTTTTAATTTAGAGTTCACATTACCTCCTTGGGTTTATGTGGGTTTATTAAAAGTGTCCTGACTTTCTTTCATAGTCTAGAGACACCTTTATTAGGTTATTGTTTACATGTGTTTCAAGTGAAAACATTCAATATAGAACTGTCATTGTATTTTGGGTGTCCGTTTGGGTGTCTGCTTTACCTGTTTCAAATTCCAACTATGTTCTCTGCACATACATACATGAAAAAAGGGGTATCTCAACATTGGTAAGTGGTTCGATTGTTTGTATTTCTCAGATGGATTTCAGCAATCTCCAGAAGTTCTGAAATTGGCCCAAGGACATCCTAAAGTGTTCACTAAGTGCATGTTGCAGAGCGTCAGCTCCTGTGCAGGGAGTAAAACTCACCTTCACTTTCTCTGCCTGGTAAAATTGGCTGTCTGAAAACCTCTACCTCTTTATTTGAGAGAGGATAATAACAAAATCATCGCAGAATGAGCCTCCTCTCACAGTGAATAAAGATACTTCACTGGCAGACCACAAAGAACACATCTAATAACTTTGTTTTAAACTCAAAGTACAGCAGAGCTGCCACCTCTTATATATTGAGAGAGAAAGTCACAATATGAACTGAAAATCACACACTGCACATATAGTCTAACGCTAATCGGGTTTTGGTTGATGTCAGACTTCCTGCTGAATGTAAACAATTTTGTAATGAAATGATATGTTAATGTGATGGTTCAGGTTTTGTTTTTTGTGTTCTTTTAGATATTCTGACTATTTCCTTGACTTTCCTCCTTGTGTTTGATTTCTGTTCCCCACCCTGACGTGTTTCACGTCTGTCGCTGAGTGAGTGACTGTCTTCACCTGTTTAAAATTTTTGGTTTCGCCATTTTTTTTAAATAGTGATTTTTTTTTTTTTTTTCACCAATGGCAGTATGGGGCATATTGAGTTCACTCCTGAGCCAAACCAAACAGATGGAACCTTTAAGCAAAAAGATTGATTGATTGAAGGGGGTAGTAAGATGTTGTTGAGTCATGTCTTTGGATTGTGTCATTATGATATTATCCCACTAATGTACAATGCAAACTCTGCTCAATGATCAAGTACAATCTCCCATGAAAATGATGTTGGGATGTCCAGGTGAAGATGTGAGGACGTAAACTATTTAAAAACCCAACACCTGCACCTGGACAGTGGAGCCAGTCAAAGATGAAAGCCCACGACTCTGTCTCTCCATCCAATTAGAAAGCAAGACAGACAGAAAACCAAATATCAAAGAAAATATATTTTTTCAATTTATTTTTGTTTTGCTGGAGAAGTGAAAACACTTGATAAATGCCGAGGCTGAAGGGCATATCTCAGTGGTGGTTGATAGCTGCCTTTCAATCCCACGGGCTGCATTTTCGGAAGCACTTAAAGGTGGAGCGAAGGATGTTACCACTGCTGCTGCACCATTGCATTCACAGTGGAACTTGTCATCATTGGGGATTTCAAACTGATTTTAAGAGCAGGCTCTGAATTTTTTAACCTTATTCTTGTGGCCTTTTGAAGTTCAGTGCACAGGGCTGAGACGCTGCAAGGCCGAGGGGGCCCGGTTCCGTTGGGGTGACCCACTCTCATAATAGTACACTCAATTGTGGCACAGTGGAGTTAAAAAAACAAAAAAAAAAACAGAAAAAAAGGTTTGTTGCATCTTCACAACAGTGTCACCTGCTGCAATTGATAGGATGCAATATTATGCTTACATACAGCACAACTGTTCTAATTTAAATAAATGTGAATGGAGGAAATCCAGTGCAGATAAAATGTCTTTGGCAGCAGTTTGGCAGGAATGTAAAAAGGGCCTCAGAGCATAGAGCACACAGTCAAAGTTCTCTACTCTGCCTTGTCAGTGTCATCTGCAGTTATAAACAATGGCTGGCTCCAGAAGACAGTAACCATCTGTAGAAAGCAAAGCAGCTCTGCAGTCAAACTGACTCAGTGAGAATAAAGGGCACGTCTCCGCTCACATGAAAAATACAGCAACAGCAAGCCAACACTGCAGCTTTTTTTTTTTTTAGTTTTTTTTTTAGTTTTATTTTATGCAAATCTCTCATGACTGAGTGGGATGTAGGCAGGCCGCTCGATCTCAGCAGCTTACCAAAACATTTGATAAAGTAGCTTAATAAGTCTCTTTATGCAGTGCACAATAAAGGCGCAGAGACATGCAGGTGGAAGAGATCGGCTCTTGGCGAAGCCACTCCATCCCGACTGAGCTGGGACCACCTTAAGCGCCTTAACCGCAGCCCCCCCTCGGTGCAACGCTCCCAGTATGTGGCGCTACCAGCACTACGCTGAGTTTCTTACTCTTAATCATTTAGTGACAGTGAACTAGGCGTGCATACTTTTACTTCCCACAGCTGTATGCTAAACATCTACTGAAGGAGCTTTTTTTGTTAGCTAATATTTAAACGCATGCGGTACTGACACCAGTCGAAATACCTAAACATCACACCAGATATGTTTAAATAAAACTCTGAGCTCAACAGCCTGAGCTGTTAGTGAACAATCATTTTATGCGAGTGAGTGCTGCACTCTCTAATCTGTAGATAGACTATCAAATAAATATCAAAAACGGAATAAAAATGGAACCAGATATTATTTGGAAGCAAGTGCAGCCGCACAAAAATGTGGCCTGTGAACCAAAAAAAAACATGGAAACCTGAAGGTCTGAGCTTAAAAACTGAAATTGAAAACAGATATTTGAAGTCATAGTTGTGATAATACTCCCACTGATAAGTTTTAGTGTTTCTGGTACATATTGGTAATACATGATTTCATCAGTTTTACTGGGGAATCCCGGCCATGGTTTGATTCATTCTGTTTGACATAGATTGCTGAGGCACATGGAGGTTTTCTTGTGTTACATTTTTCAAAGCAACTGGAAAGGCAGACAAAAAAAAAAATCTCCTCCCTGAAATCTTTTTGATTGGGGCATTACTATTGACATGTATAAATGATTCAGAAGTCACAGCTGCGATTATTTACCCCAATGACAAATAGGTAAAAAAACTAAGAGTTCGGATTCAGTTTGGAAAAAACATCAAAGTTAAGTTCAAAATTTGTAAAATCTTATAATCTATCTAATTGAGTGACTTCTGTGGTAGAGTATAGTGCACTTGAATATTAAGACATCTTCCACTGCAAATCTCTCTGAAGGTCTCCTGATGTTTTCACCATCTCCATTATGATATATACCACCTGATGTTGCAATATATTTCTTGAGACTTTATTAGCTGAAATTTGGTCTAAAGACAGTAGTCCACATATTCAAAGAAAGAATAAAATCAGTGGAAGATTTATTGATGTGTGAGGTCGTCCTCCACTTGGAGTCATTTTAGGGGATAAGGGAAATGCCTTTTCATCATTTCAAATTTTGAGACAAAATCTTCTTAGAAATAAATAGCTTGAAGGTAAAACTACTGCTTAATTCATTAAAAGACACATTTGTAAAAGTGTTTATACAAGTGTGACAGAGACATAATAAAATAAGCTTCAGGGCAAAACATCAGGACAACATGCAAACAGTTGTAGACTTTATAGAAGGTCTTTCCCAATATCTCCAATTTGAAGCACCTTCCTAAGAGTTGTGACTTTTCTAAATATATGAAAACAGTGTTACCAGTAACGTCTTCTAATTTGAAAAA
>OMNM01002890.1:0-11247 GCA_900302745.1 Parablennius parvicornis | reverse complement strand
GACATCAAATGTCTCTGCTTTTTCCTTTTTGCTTATTCTTTTAGAGTTGCCTTCATGGGTATCATTTATGTAAAGTTGGATTTGTTTGTAGATTTAAAATCGGAAACTGTGCCCCCTTTGTAAACACAACACAACATTGCATGAGGATAAGAGTGTTACCCATAAACGGAGCCATAAACGGAGCTGAATTAAAGATAAGACAAACTTTCAAATGTAATTGTATCCAGAGCTGCAAACAACCAGAACCTCACTTGACATCCCCCCTGCAGAGCGGTGAATATTTTATACGGAGGATGAGACGGCCACCTGGCAGCTGTAACACAATCCAACACGTTAGTGACAATAGAGACAACCGAATCAAAACGGATGTCTTGTTGTGTGCCGTTTGTTCTTCAAGTATCTCGGTTCTGCTACATTGTTCACACACTCACCTCTCTTCTTTGTTAACCGCCTACTTAGCACACAGCAGGAAGTCAAGGTGTGTGTTTATGTGCATGTTTGTGTGTTTTTCTCCAGGCCTTACATGTCAATGGGTTCACTCCGGGACCAGGTGATCTACCCGGACTCAGTGGAGGACATGAGCACCAGAGGACTGAGTGACAAGGACCTGGAGGCCATCTTGGATATCGTCAACTTGAACCACATTGTCACCAGAGAAGGAGGTAGGAGGGCAAATCAAGACTGATGAGGGCAACTAAATCCACAACTGAGGAAAGTTGCTCGTTTTAATTGAGATTGGCGACAACATGTTGTTTTGAAATGAGAGAATCCAAACATGTCCAACAGTTCATCATCTATTTATAATCTATTCCCATTTTCTCCAACCTCAGCTACGTCACAAAGGTGTCATCCTAGATAGATGCTTCCCATTTAGATGCCTCATTATAATAAGTAAATTAATTGTGACATTTCAGTGACCTGGGATGAATAGTAATGTATTTTTACAATAAAGACACATAGTTCCTTTGAAAAAGTAGCTTATGATTAGTTTAAGAAAGAAAAAACAAGGCTGGTCTGATGTCCAACGCAAACCTTTAACCTAAGACTCAACAGCTGTGAATCAAACAGGACATACAAAGCCAGTATCGGCCAAAACAACTGACCTTAATCTCCAAAATTTTGACATTTTTTAGCATCACAAGTTTCACGATTTGACTTTTGAACATATCCACTTCTAATCACATCCCTCAAACAGGGTTGTTGGTGTTTGGGATCAAACAAATGACATTTCGTTCAGGACACGTCTTGATCTGGTGAATTACTGATGTTTTTTCCCAAGACCTGAAACTGTGACTAATTGACCGACACTCTCCTCCAGACAAGCGGGACCATTGTTTGTACTCAACTCCTGCACCAAGCTGAGCCCCGTAAGAGGGTTTAACTTATGAATGGCCACACTGTGAACACGTTAAGGAAAAAGCTCCTGATCGTTCCCACATTTGCAGGATTGAATCATCAGAAATAAACGTGGATTAATGAACCCATGCTCTGCTATTAAACAGGATTGTTGCTTTCCCTTTTATAGACTTCACTGGAAGTGGCAACTACATTTTGCTGTATTTAACGTATTTGGTAGTATGTTTAAGAATTTACATAAAGAGAACAAACAGCAGTCATTCAAACATATTTATATGCATTTATGTCCATGATGCTGCGGATATAGCTTCTGATGTTAGCAAGGAAGTTAACCAGCTCTCGATACCCTTATTATGTAATACCGCTTTGTACCACAAGATGGTGTAGTGAGTTTGTTCTTAGTCAAAAAAGAGACTTAATATACTGCTGATACTGAGTCCTAGATACTTTTAGTGACTGTAAACATTGATGCTGAATCTCGTTGCAGTCACTTTTACTCCTCTTTCTTAACTCCCCTCATTTGAAAAGCCACATTTAGATTTCAGATTTCATTACAACGCAGAGGTCTGATCACTATAAATACACTGCTTGAGACACACATTCTTAATGTGTGCACATCTATCATTTAAAAATCACTACGACCAAAGTCAAAAAGCTCTGACAGGAGGTCTCGTGTCTACAGAGTTGTACTCAACACTGCCACCCAACACATCAAATGGTACTGCAAGGCAGGATTTAAACATGTGCCTTTCAATCTTTCCTGTTAATTTTCTTGCTGCATCTTCCTGTTTTGTCCAGGCTGGGATGCTGAGCTGGACTGGAAAGATGTGCTGTCGGGTGGCGAGAAGCAGAGGATGGGAATGGCTCGCATGTTCTACCACAAGTAAGATGAAAAAAAGCCTCGTTGTTGGATGCTTGATGACTTTCTCGCATGAAAATGTAATATTTTAGCTACTAATATATGATGCTACATGTCACAGCCAAGGCTTTTGGCCTTTGCATTGTTACATCTGTAAAAAAATTTTCCCAAAAGAAGCAAAGAGAGAAATTCAAGAATATCTAAGTTACATTTCATCGGATTTATCTGTAATAAGAGTGTAATTGCAGCCGATTTCATTGGTTGACTTTTTTGAAAAGGGTCTCCTCTGTTTATTTCAGGCCTAAGTACGCCCTGCTGGATGAGTGCACCAGTGCTGTGAGCATTGACGTGGAGGGAAAAATTTTCCAGGCTGCCAAGGATACCAACATCTCCCTGCTCTCCATCACACACCGGCCCTCCCTGTGGTAATACGCGTCAAATACACCCAAATATTCGCTTCCCAGTGTTTGAATGTGAAGTTTGCACAAATGGAGAAACTTTCCCTTCCCTCCCACAGTCTAAAAAAAAGAATCTTCCTCTATGCCTCCAGGAAGTACCACACCCACCTGCTACAGTTCGACGGCGAGGGGGGCTGGCGCTTCGAGCAGCTGGACACGGCCACGCGCCTCTCGCTCACCGAGGAGAAGCAGCGACTTGAGTCGCAGCTGGCCGGCATTCCCGAGATGCAGCATCGTCTCAACGAGCTCTGCAAGATCCTGGGAGACGACTCCGTCCTCAAAACAGCTGAGGAGTGAGAGAGAGTGAGAGAGAAAGGGGGGGGAGGAAAAGGCAGAAACAGACGGAGAATTCTGACAATTGGTACCCACTTTTTCTGGCTTAGATTTGTTTGCTTCTTACTTATTTTTTTATATAAAAAGTATATTAAGTCCAGTCTGAGAAGGGGGGGAAGAGACTAAAGGGCACTCACACGAACTTCTTCCCCCCCTTTTTTTTTTCTTCTTACATTTTATTTTAGTGCAAACCGCTGTCAGGATCAATTTGCTGCCTTCCCGTGTGATATACCTAAATTAACTGCGATATTTGATTTGTTTAATTGCACTTTACGCTGCTTTTAGAGGGCTTCTACTTTTAGCTGAATTCAGACGGGAAATCTTTTTAGTCCTTGAACCACTATCTTGTCCAAAGCAGTATTCCAGGCCCCTGTGAAGGGTCCTTCTTGTGTGTACCTCCGTCGTTTAGTCATAAATTGAATTTTTTTTTTTGTGAATTGGGAGAGGTCAGAAGAGGCTATTTTTCATAACGTCCAAATACGCCTTTGTTGGTTTTGTTGCATTCGATGCCACCGTACAACCCCCCGTCCCGTACTCCTTGATACCTCATCGTGTTGCAGTCACACAGGCTCACATGCGGAGTCTGCTCCGTCTATTTTTAGAGCAATTAGTGTTGTCGGCGTGGCTCCAAAACTACTTTTGTGGTTTGCTGAAGAAATACAATGAGCTGAAGAGGGTCCACTCTGGAGGGGCAAGTCAACCCTGCTGTGTGGACAGTGTGTACGTCGAGGCAGGTAACCATCCAGAGAGTGTACAGGGTGCGATTCAAGATTAAAAACAAAAAAGAAAAGAGACGATGGGATGCGTTTGATGTGTGACATGACGACTATTAGATTACTGAATCTAATTATGTGATGCAGACGGACGCAAAAACTCACTGTTGTGTTAAAGGAACAGCTTCTGACTCACGTTGACAACAATTGGGAGTATATATATCAGAGATGGAAGGGTTTATCTTAAAATTGCATCCTGGCGACACTAACACATGCTGGCTATCTTGAAACTGTTTCATGTTGTCACACATCTCAAACTGTCCTCTGCTCAGTTTTGATGGTTTTAAATTTTCCATGATAAGATCCAGATAATTCTCAACAAAGTGTGTCTTAATGTATAAAAATTCCTCGCAGGGCATGTACAGATGGGCGACAAATTAAATGATAGTAATCGATGTCTATACAGCACTTTTTAGGACTGAAAATCCATTTTTTAAAAGGTGTAAAAACCCATTTTAATTCAATCTCATCTCACTTCAGGAGCCAAGTTTGATCTTAATGGGGGTTCAGCTGCAGAAAATATAATTAAAGCTAATGAAATATGAAAACAGATTTATTTTGTGTCCAAAAAAAATATAAGGACATTCTGAAAATGTTCACATTCTTTTAGAAAAATCCAATATAAAATGAAATGTCCCCCTGAACATATTAAGAACAGCTTGTTCTTAGTTGGGTTTTTTTTACAGTGAACCTTGTTGCAGGCAGATTTTGTCCCATGGGCTTTATGATTTAACCCCCCCCAGCTGATTTGCTACCCAATATTGAAATTGTCTGCCAGGTGCAGGATATCAATTCAGTCAGTTTTTTCCTATTCCTGCAGAGAGGGCATTTTACAGGCATGTCCTCCGACAGCAGTTATGTCCAAACGTCACCCCGCAGGGCCTCAGTCCTACCGGTTTCAGATCATGTTTCTGCAGAGATTCATGATTTAATTTATTAGTTTCAGATGAGTTAAAGGTACAGTGTGTTAGATTTAGTCACTGTGAGGACAGTCAGTGTTTGGTTTGTATTCAGATACTATCAGCTCATAAAGCAAACAAGTATACTTAATATCAACATTTAAGATGTTTACTGTCAGGTTCCGTTTACAACCTGCAATAAACTTCAAATGTTTTATCCTTATGTTTGAATCCTCAAACTGCCCCCTTAAAGCATTGAAAACATGCAGGACTGTGATCAGGCAAATCAACGCCGAGTCATATTTTATTATTCTATGCACAGGAAACTCCTGTATAGAATGTGTGTATGAGTTTAAAATTGATACGAGATCCCAGATATTGCATTACCAGCACCAGTTAATTTGCTTAATGGCTTAATTTTTAATTCCCTTTCACATCTTTTAATTTGTCACCCATCTGTATGCAGATGTAGAAAAGCTCAGGCCTCTTTATAGATCACGTCTCAAACTAGTGGAGGTTTAATTTAACTCTGCAGCGTGTAGTTGGTTTTTCCTCACTCGGCCCTTCGTGTGCAGCAGGCGGCTGCTGACAGTGACCGTAAGTTGTGATACTGTGAAACTTTGTTATAGTTTGTTTTTAAATGAAAAGCTCATAAGTGCTGTGCTTTTATTAAATATTTTTTTTAGGCTTGTCTTACGCCGATCTGGGAGAACAAACACCTTCCTAGTTGTACTTGCCACCTGACTCAAATGAATGGGTTAGATGTTTAGATAAACGGAACAATGGTTTGTTTCCTTGGTTCCAACCTGTGTACATTTTGTGCACTGAACTGTAACATAGGCTGATCTTTCAGATCACAAGGACTTCTTTAAAAAAAATATTTCTTTTATTCATTTTGACTCTGAAGAGACTTTACAAGAGCCAGTGACGTTTAACCTTTCTGTGGTTTCTGACAATAATTCATCTTGGATTTAGTTTCCTCAGTAATTCTTTTAAATGTAAAAGATTTGTTAGAAATATTGTCAAATCTGTGATGAGCAAGGACAACACAGATCGCAGGTGTTTTATTTTACTGCATTAAAAGACCCCAGTCAACGTCACCTTCAATATTGAGCACAGTATAATAATACATGGAGATATTATAATACCTCTATTTTGTTAAGGACGGACAATCAGATTCATAAACACTGCTGGATTGCAAAGTACACATCAGCCCGTAACAATTCTGTAATACAGGAGAGAAGCATCATCTTATTTGTTATCAAGACAATATAATGGATGTATTTACATCTGCATGTGGACGTTTCCCTCACTGCTCACAGCAGATATTAGATGAAGCTGCAGTTTTGACTCTTGAAACCTTAAAGGTCACTGAAGGACTGGTGTTTTACCCCAGAATGTGACTTAACGTACGAGAAAATATCAATTTCCAAACATCACTGGATTTCTGACTGAAGAAATTTACTTTTCAAGACTGTAAATTATTTTACGAGACTGATTGCTTTCTCTCGGCAGGCATGCCAGTACTGACATTACTGGCTTTCTAGGCATTTTTTTTTTTTTTTAAGTGCATGCCGAGCCTTTTCTGGAGTTTCATCTTGACTGTCGTTCCGACTCTTGTCGACAAGACTCACGAGCCGCAGAATGAGTATAAACAGTATCATTTTATCTAGAAACATTAGAATAAAATGACATTTTTTTCTCCTTTTTCATGTAGTTTTCACATGAATTCTTCCAGTTTAAAGGTTGCTATGGACTTCATATAAAAATATACTTGTTAACTCGGAAGATAAATTACTTTTTACCGCATTGATGAAATCATTACACCTGCATACAAGGGCTGAGAGGTAGTGATGGAGGGGGGCAATAAACACAAAAACATTTAGTTTTAGATTACATTTACATGACATTACATTTCAGGGAATCAGTTATTGGTTTTTCCAGATACTCCTTTCCCAACAAGACAGCATTTTCGTAAAATGTCTTAAAATAAAAAGTGACAAGGAAATGTATTATGTCACCAAAAACACACATTTACATACCTGATTTTATCACGTTTCAGTAATGAAAACTCTAAAAGAAGCTTTACTTCAAACCCATAACATCTACAGCAAAAGACTATGTATTAAAAAAAACAACAACATATATTCAGATGTAAAAGCATTTAACTAATGCAGAAGGAGTTATTTTATTTACCTCAATGCGGTTCAAACTCTAAACACACGTTGAAAAACTCCTGAAGTAACCAAACAAATCCAGTGTGGGGCACGCAACTGTTTCCCCCTAGTGACCAAAAATAGAAACAGCATTTTGAATTTTCTGCATTTTCTCTTTCTAATAGTGGAACTCTTTATTTGTTAACCTAAAAAAAAAAAAAAACAGAAAGAAAATCATCTCTGTCTGTATTGCTTTTGAAGTGTATGGATCAGTTCCACTGTAATGTTTAGAAGTGAAGACATCCTTAATAATGAAACTTTGATACTGACCTCTTCTTGTTTATACATAAGCGAAAGGATGGATCCATTCTGGATGATCAGTAGGTGATTAGTTTTAAGTTGAAGGATGGGGGAGGGCGTGAGCACAGAAAGATTACTGATTCTGCAGAATTAGGATCAGGGCAGGAAATTCCTGCTTCATTAATCCTTGTATAGGTAAAGACAAATTAAAGCATCAACTCAACAACACTTCCAACCTTTCACAAGAGGGAAGACATTCCCCATTCAACCCAATGTTATCAGACCCTATATATTGTGTTTATTTTCATAATTTGTTATTTTATAATTGTGTTTATAGGGCATGTTGCATTATTTGACTAGTTTACAATTTTACTAGTGCTGGAAGGACTGAAGAAAAAAAATCTTTTTAAGTCAAGCTTTTAATTTATTGGAGTTTTTGAGTTAAACAAATATCTACATAAATGGAAGTTTTACAAATGACTGAATCTGCTAAATATTATGATGAAAGGATACATTTTACAGCCCTTAATTAGACTGCTGTGTACCCAGCATGCACTGCTCCTCCAGGCGTTACTACAGTCTGGAGTTACCACGGAAATATCTATAAGAGACTTGGCTCTGTTTGCAAACTCCCAAACATGTAATTGATTCATCTTTTAACTTCCTGTAACAGTAGAGCAGACCTCCTTTAATAAGGTCTCCGAGTGTCAATGTAGGTTTTCTTTTTTTTTTTTTAAATATTATCATCAATTTATTTACAGCAACAACAAAAGAAAGTAATCTGTTGAAAAAAAAACACATTCTGATGTCACTTTGTGCTGAGAGATGAAGATGTATTTTTCTTGTAAATAAAACAAAACAGATCGACCTCAAAGAAATGAGTTGCACTGTGTCTTTTCTTCATGTTTCATTTGTGAGCCTATATTCAAAGATAGAAAAATTATTTAGAGATTTACATCTACTGAAATATAACACCCCAGAGTTTCATCTGATCTTTCAGTACTTTTGAAGTCTGAGTCAAACACCCCTTTATTGTATTTGCATATTAATATTTTATGAAGTTTATTTGATTTTCAAGTTACTTTGCAAAGAAAATATGCCTGACTAGAGCACCGTCTGCTTCTTTTGTGCAGCAAGTAAACTATTCAACAGTCATATGCAATTTCTGTGGTGCAAAGAAAGAACAACACAAATTTATTCAGTTATTACATTTTACAGGATGAAACTGAATTATTAAATTTTACATTAAAATCCTCATTCCACACTTCCTACAAAGTACTTCCAAGTTGGAGACACATCATTTATCTTAAATATAAAATGATGTAGTCACACAGTGATTGACACACTTACAACCATTAATAGTCTGATTGATCAGGGAGTGGCCAATCAGATCACAGGGGGCGCGTGTACGTATTTGATGGCTACACTCACTGAACGGCACTTTACTTGACAGAAAGTAAGTTCATTCTATGAAATCCTTTTTACTCCAAAACTCTTGCCATAGGTAAGGATTATGTTCAAACCTTTTGTAGCTTCCTTAATTTGAATTGAAGAAATGTCTTTACATAAACAGAAAAGTCAAAGAATTATACGAACGAGAGGTAATATCTCCATCTACGATTACAAATAACGTTGAATATCACAAAAAAAACACCTTTTATTTATTTTATTGCAAATTATAGCCTCTCAATATTTACTATTATATATTGACAGTGATCATACTGAAGCATTAGGCTGTTTATGAAAGATGTTCCTCTTCCATAATGTAGAGACAAAACAGCTAAAAAGTGTGGAGGCAGCAGTTGTATTCATTGTTATATTTCTATGCTGTAGTAACATATAATTACCGCTAGATGTCAGCAAATGCAAAGCAGAATTATACCACACGGGTTCAGCAGGTGCCTCCATTCAGTACCTTGGCCGAGAAGGTTATATTTTCGTCTGCGTGCATTTCTTTGTTGGTCAAAATACATGTGGGTACGTTTTTAGGCGACATGAATCTTCCTCTTTTTTCAACTCTTTCTCTTTTTCTGTTACCTTCCTTGAGTTTCTTATCCCTCATTCAAACCCTTCTTATTTCTCTTCTTTTTTTGATTAAGAAGTGAATTATAGGCAGTAACAATTGGTATAGTATTTTTCAATAGATTGAGAGCTAGGCATAATGATGAACAAAAAATAAAGCAGAGAAAGCATAGAAGCATATTACAATGGTAATAGAAAAGCAGAGGTAAAAAATGAAATAACAAAATAAAATAAAATGTGAGCATGATATCAATAGGAGGTTTTGGGGACTAAGTGGGTATAGTGTTGTAAGAATTAAAATGGGAGTGTATTTGTATTGTTTAGTAGTTTCAAAAAGTCGTATTTATTGATTGATTGATTGATTTATTTAATTATTCATCCATTCATTCATTCATTCATTCATTCAAGCATTTTAGTAATGAAGCCCTAAAAGGCCATGGTGAAATACTTTTTTCCACCTCCGTTTTTCCGTGATAACGAGATAATTGCTGTTGTTTTCTTTAGACATCAAGTTGTTTTTCTCAAGAAAACTTAATTCGATTTCCCGAGATAACGAGAAAAAATTACAACAACCATGAATGCGGCTCTCAGGTCCCTCTGCTGCGGCTCCTTGAGCCTCGATCTGTCTGGCATACAACACATACAATGTTGCAATTATTCTTTCAGGCACTGAGTTGATAATATTAATGGACACATCTTTTTCCCTTTTATACTGTTCTTCCTCTTTTATTGTTGTTGTTTTTTCTCTCTCCTTCCTCAGCTTAATGTTTCCCATGTCTCTATTTTTTTTCTTTATTCTTATTTTTCTTATTTTTCATAATTTTGTGCCAGCATGAAATGAGGAAAATATAGTTCCCAGGCGCCAGTAAACAATTAAAAATATATTAAATTAGGAAATAAAATAGAATATCATATATTTTGTACAATGAAAGTATTTTATATTATAAAAACATGTATTCTTTTATTGCGTTGGCCAGCTGCGACTCGGCGGTGTGGGAGGGGCCTGTGACGTCACGCCGTGCCGGGGTCTTGAGCTCAGCTCTCTCACACCGCTCGCTCGTGCTGCTCACTCCGCACCTCCAGGCCCGGAGGCTGCGACTGTTCCCACCATGACTCTTCCTCTGGAGAGGTGAGCACGGACATTTTCACCACCATGACTGGAGAATACACTCATTTATCACCTGTAACGATGTGTTTGTGGGCGCGCAGGAGGTGAAAGGAAAGGCGGAGAAAGAAGCTCGAGACAAGAAGCCCTTTTTCCCGGGGAGGAATACAAGCAGAGCGAGAGGCGGCCGGGAGCTTTTCTCCTTCTGTAAGAGGATCAAGAAGAAAGGGAAATCAAGCTATTTTTAAGCGGATCGTCTAAGGCTGTGGCACCATGACCAGTGGAGCGGATGAGAGCTCGGTGCGCGTCGCCCTGAGGTAAGGATGCAGCAGCAGCAGCCCCTCATGCAGAGATGCTCCGGTGGTACACCTGCTCCAGGAGCCGCACATGTCCCCCCTCCCTTTCACTCCTGCACCCGCATGCACCAACCTAAACAGAGACTTGTATTGTTGTCTGCTTACCTCCATGCACAGCAACAATAACCCCATATTTCTCCAAGAGCTGCAGTCTGATACATTCTTTACAGATATATAGACCAGCAGGCCTTGAATATTCGTATCTGCACAAAGCACATTGCTTTGTCAGGGAAGTATGAATGAAGATCTGGCTGTTGGAGGGATTAGGCCTTGGAAAAGAGCTTCATGAGCTCTCAACCATGTGCAGAGTCATCATCCAATGATATTATGTAGCTGCACTACATGTTATCACATGATCCAGATCCTTCATAATCTGTTTTCATTTCTCTTGTATTTGTGTGTGGAGCGTCAGGCAGTGTATGTGTTTTGCTGTATCACTCTTATCTGACCTTTGTCCCTGAGGCCAGTCAGAGCGGCTGTCACTTACACAGCAGATATAGACCGTCTGCTTGCTGCTTTGTGTCTGAGTGGCTGTGACTGAACAGAAGCCAAAACAATATAAAACAAATCAATATCGCTATCAATAGATTTCCATGATATGGCAGCAGCTGAGGTCAGGGGACGCAGCTT
>OMNM01002888.1:0-10305 GCA_900302745.1 Parablennius parvicornis | reverse complement strand
ATTTATTGAAATGTTTTCTCACAGTATATGTGGCAGCGCCATAAAATAACAAATTTTGATTGTCAGAACATCACAATGTAGGAATCAATTAACATCTGTGGAAAAAAATAAGTGTGTATTGGCCTAAGTACTCTGTATGACTATCGGTGAGTACTGAAATCCAAGTACTCATACACTACTCATTTTGGAAAAACGTGGTATCCTTGCATCCCTAGTTTATATGAACACGGTGATTGAACGTTTTATGATTATATTTTATTATTAACATCAATTCATTTATTTTTTTTAGAGCAGTGCTAATGAGGGGTGCGTGTGTGTGTGTGTGTGTGTGTGTGTGTGGTGTGCGTGCGTGTCCCCTTTACCAGTGGTTGATGGGGCTTGACCAGTGTGCGGGATGGAGCGAGTGTGCGTATGCGAAGAGGGTCAAGCAAGAATTCATAAAAGGAACTGGGGAAATAAGGTCAACAAGTGTTCATCTCAGAAACGGAGTCCCGTGTGCTGCTTTGCATCGGCTACGAGGCGAGGGAGTTAACCCCCGAAGCTGAGGACAGCTTCACCTCGGAGTAGAAGTTAGTCTCACCTTCGTCTTCCCACCATGGCCTGGACACCGGAGCAGAAAGGGTTAAATCTTCGTCATAAAGTGAGTGCTAACATTTATCAAAAGTGCTTTCAATAAAACAGAAAACTGCAGGGTTTCCTCTACATTCATTGAGAAGCAGCGGACCGGTCGGTGGAACTCGGTGGAACAGACCACACACAGGCAGTATTTTGGATGCTAAAGCCAGTTTAAAGTAGTGGCAGCTCTGTTTCAGTGCAGTCTTAGGCAGCGAGCCGTCCAGCTGTCATTTGGATGGTCAATTTTCGAAAAAAAACTTTCGAAAAAATAGCACTGTGGCTCCTTACTGGCTGCCCGCGCCTTGCAGTGAAGTGCTGCCGTAAAGTGGTATTCGTGTTGTGGTATCGGTGGCAATTTTATGAGTACAAGTACTCATGCTTGGTATCGAAGAGATGTCTGATACTGGTATCAGTGCATCCCTTATATAAACATACACATGAATGGAGCCTCAGTTTTGTGGCATTGATGTGTGTACGCCAGCATCGGGTCCACCCACAGAGGTGCAGAGACAGGACTTCCAAAAACCATGATTTTATTATTCAACCAAAAGCACAATGCCAAAAACTCAAACACACAGAGGTGAGAGCAATGTGCGTGTTTCCTCTGCCTATCACACCGTGTCTCTTGGTGGCTCCTCCTTTATGGGCAGAGAGCTGATTAAGCACCTGATGGGAATCAGGTACGCTGCCTCAATTCATTGCCACAATGTTTAAAAAGATAAAAAAGGAAAAGAATATGGACACGGTCGTGACTACGTTCTTCAAAGAGAGAAGACAACCTGGAAGGTAACATTGCAATGGGAGCTTGAAGAAAGTCTTCTTAGCATCTACTAGCATATCACATTAGCATCTACTGTTGTTGTCTTTAATTTTTCATCTACTTTCATCGACTAGCATATCACATGAGCATCTACTGTTGTTGTCTTTAATTTTTCATCTACTTTCATCTACTAGCATATCACATGAGCATCTACTGTTGTTGTCTTTAATTTTCCAACCAAACACACTCAATATAAACGAAACCGTTTGTTTTGTGAAGGTTACAGGTAGCAGCAGCAGCTGCCACTATGACTCCCAATATCAGACACAGTCCGATAGTGGTTGCAGGCTTTCGACAGATACCTCGGCCGTCCTACAACCACGCACAAAGTCCAACCGTTTTGAGCCGCGACAACGGATTTTACTAATGATTCTTCCATGATTCAATCTTTTGTCTCAGACAGCACAAAATCGCAGTTTGTTGGAATCTTTAGGCTTCGTTCACACTGGAAGACTTGATGCTAAATAATTGATTTATTAGTGTGATTGTTCAGGCTACATTTTAAATGCAACTTCCATTAAACTGCTGTGTGAATAGTAACTGTCCCCAGGGCAAGCGAATGCGCAGAAGAGAGAGTGAATATCTGCAGCTTTTCTCAGGTTACCTTGTGCAGATTCTTCAGTTTGGGAGGAAGGTTATCTCGGATCATCTTCATGGCTTTGAGTGGCGGCTCGTTGAAGTACGGAGGCTCCCCGTCCACCATCTCGATGACCATAATGCCCAGAGACCAGATGTCCACCTGAATGGTAGGAGGAGACGATTTCAGAGAGTGAGAGAGAGAGAGAGAGAGTGGGGGTGGGGGTGGGGGGGTACCTCTGGTCCGTAAGGCAGTCTGGAAATGAGCTCTGGCGCCATCCAGTACGGTGTGCCCACCAGAGACTTTCTTCTCTGCACTTCTTTGGACACCTGAGCACAGAAGCCAAAGTCCGACAACTTCACCTGCACACACAGAAGAAACACACACATCACCGTCAGGTTTCCAGAGAATCACAAAGGCAGACAAACACAAAGAGTGTTAACATCCCGTGAAACGTCAGTTTTCGATCCACGGAGACACATTCCTCAAAAGCAACATTGTTAATCTCTTTAATCGCTGATATACGACTGGCTCAGAATACGCCGAGTGGAGAATTTGTGATTTAGTCATTTAAAAAAAAGTCCTCAAGACTAAAACTGCTTCTTCATAGCATGGACCGATGAGCTGCTCTGATGAAGACATGATGTGTCAGATTGGCCTTTAGTGGCGCTGTGACTCACCAAATAAACGAAGAACATAGAAAGGACATCCAATCCAGTCTAACTTTATTTATATAGCACATTTAACATAAAAGTCAAGGTTTAACAGTCAAAGTGCTTCACAGTTATAAATAATAAAGCAAGGGGTAAGTAAAAAACAAGGTAAAAACAATGTCACAATATTACAGTGCTCAATTAGTATTAAAAGCCAGCGAGTACATATGTGTCTTGAGTCAACACTTGAAGGACTGAAGAGACCAAGTGGTTCTGATGGAAAGAGGCAAACGATTCCACAGACGGGGTGCAGGCACGGAAAAGACATGGTTACCTCTATTTCTTAGTCTGAAGGGATATAGAAGGAGTTGCAGTAGTCAAATCTCAATGTAATAAAAGCATGTATGACTCTCTCAAAGTTGTTGTGAGAGAGATAGGACTTTACTTCAGCCAACAAACTCAACTGGAAGAAACATGTTTTTAAAACAGAATTGATTTCTTTGTAAAGTTTAAACCCACTATCACTTCCATATTTTTTGAAAATGGTTAATTCTAAATTTTGCAGAGGGTCAAGAGCACTGGTGCTGTCAACTAGTGGATCTGGCCGGCTAAAAACAATAATCTCAGTTTTTGATTCATTAAGGCACAGAAAATTAATTTCCAACCAAGATTGTAGATCCTCTAAACAATTGAGTAGAGCAGAATTAGATGTAATTGGTAGGTAGATCTGCTCATCGAAACACTGAAAAGAGATATTATGTTTTGTTTGTTTTGAATGGCCCCCAGGGTAGAACGTATAAAGATTACAGTATAGGGCCTAAAATAGATCCTTGTGGGACCCAGCAGGAAAGTGGGGCAGTCGAGCTTGAAAAATTATGGAGCTGAACAGAAAAGATTCTGTCTTTCAGGTAAGACTTAAAATGTTTAAGAGCTGTGCCTTTAATGCCCACATAGTTTTTAAGATGAGATAGCAGAATATTGTGATTAACTGTATCAAAGGAAGCAGTCAGGTCTAAAGCCACAAAATTAGCTGAGAGTTCTGCATCAGCAGTTACAAGGTTATTAAAAACTCTAAAAAGTGCAGTTTCAGTTGAAACCAGACTGAAACTTTTCATGAGTAATAAAATCATCTAAAAATTTTGCAATTGATTAAAAACAGCTCTCTTCAACACTTTGGATAAAAACAGGAGTTTTAAAACGGGTCTAAAATTGGAGAGAACCGACAGGTGAAGATTGTTTTATTTTAAAAGAGGTTGCACCACAGCATATGTAAAGGCAGCTGGGACACATCGTGAGCCAAAAAGATGTGTTAACTAGAGTTAAAATACTTGACCTAACAGTGTTAGAGACATTTTTAAGGAAAGAGGCAAGAATGCTGTCCATGTTGGCATTTGTAGGAGTACACTACAATATCAGATAAGGCTGAAAATGAAATTGGCTCAAACAGTTGGAAGACACCAGGACTCAGTGGAGTGACAGAGGGGTCCTATGAGAAGTGCAGGTAAAACACTATTCGAAACCTTGTCAAAAAAAAAGTTCAGGAAGTTTTCACACAGTGAGACTGAAGAGCACAACTGGATCAGATTCCCGAGGATTTACTAATGAGTTAAACACATAGGGCTCAGAAAGTGCTTTAGCTCATTTTAACCTCAACGGCGCAACAAAGTCTAATATCTCAGTTGCAGGTTGTTAAACAGAGTGGTGAGCTTGTTGGCTTTGAGATCACCATCATCCAGTGTATACAATTATGAGGTTTTAAAAGCAGCAGAAAACTGAGAGGCTATGAATGTTCGGTCGCTGTTCATCCTGTGGAGCGTGCATGACAGTTGGTGGGGGCTGCCGAGCAGTGGACAGTCACACTGAATAAATCAGGCAGGTGGTCAGAGATATATGTGTAACATATTTCAATGATGTCAACACATAAACCGTGAGACGAGACCATGTCCAATGTGTGACCTTCCTGAGGATCGGACCAGTGACAGACTGAGTGAGATTACAAGAATCAGTTACACTGAGAGACTCTTTTACCAGAGGTCAAGACTCACAGCACAAATGTACTATATTTAAATCCCTAACGATTAAAAACATGTCATATTTCAATACAGCCCCTGCCACAAAATTAGCAAAGTCCTGGACAAAATCTTTGTTCAACTTTTGAGGACAGTAAACTACTGAGCACAGTACCGTCATGGAGAAATGTGTCTCAAAGAGCTGTAGCTCAAAGCTGAAGCAGTTGTCACATGGAAAATTCCGGCAGAGAAATGTGGACTTAAACACAGAAGCAAGTCCTCCACCTTTACCAGTGGTCGGAGGGGAGCTGAGAAAATCACATTGAGGAGGAAGAAGTTCAGACAATGGAGTGAGCCCACTATCGCGTCAGTGTCAGGTTTCCATCAGAAACATCAAATCCAATTTACAATCTATTTTTTGAAGTAAAATAGTCATTCAGAATAAAGCTATTCTTTGCAATCGATCTCGGGATATAGACCATAGAAGTTGACTCCTGACTCATGGACTTGTATATAACTCTCAGTTATTTAGGTCTATACTCCTAGTCCTATTGTCTCATTAAACCTGCTAGTATCAGTAGCTTCTGCAGTGCCACCTGGAGAATATAGTACGCAGTTGTTGTGGTTATAAGATGACATCACGGACCGCGGTGGGCGTAAGGTGTGTGTCTCTGTATGACTTCATCGTTTTTCCACAGATATGCGTCCTGACTGTGCACACCTCAAGGCCAAGGCAGCGTTTTAGAATTTCTCCACTCTGGGAACCATGTAAAAAAAAAAAAAAAGTTATTAAAAACAAATTTCCGGGCTCCTAAAATTGCAGCGCCATGTGGATGATTTATTTATTTATTTGTTTTGGTGTGAAACGGCGTTCTAGTGTGGACAGGTCCTGGGACTGCCTATTTGTTCTAAATAAGTTTTGACATATATACCGAAATGGGCTGCCCACTGGACTGCTATATATCTAAATTCTGACTGTAGAAGGCAGAAACCCCACTTTGGATTTGTGTGCATTACAATGCTTCTCAAGGTATTCTCAAGTTTTGCCAGCTTTAGTCTTGTTTATTATTTTAAATGTATTTATGGCAGATTACTGAATGCAGACCAACAAATGTAAATTGTAGAGATACAACCTGGTCATTACAATGGCAACAAAAGAGATTTTTTTTAAATCAGTTTTTTACTTTTTTTTTTCTTCAGTGGCCCTCAGTCCAATGTTGGGTTCCTAAATCGGCCCTCAGCTATCAAAACTTTGAGAACCCCTGTTCTAGACTGTTGCTCATTACCACATGACAATTTTTGCCCTCAGTCTGGCCTCACAGGCTCATCTCTGTCGGTCCTGTCACGTGTGTAATCACTAAACAACCTGCTACTCAGCGTTTTTATAGTGGAGACCAAAACACAAGCACAAATCTCTTCTGTAGCAAGAGAAGAAATTACACTCAAACAGACGCAAAGCTGCAGATGAAGGTACACAGTAAAGTCAGGGAACGTGAATTAAACTTTCACTCACAGCTTTAAAGACTGTTTCATGCTGAATTCGTCTTTCTTTTCAAAACACATCCATGTGTTCCAGTCGATTGTCTTAATAAATGAAGTTTGTTTGGCACATCTTTATTTTGATTTGACACAAGAGCAGTGTCATGGAACCTCACTGTGACCCACATCCACTTCTGAGAAAGATTCTGCACAGCTGAGTGTGAAGACAAACCACCAGCCTTCAAAGTCGGACGCTGACAGAGACATAGTCTTCTCACAGCGGAAAGGAAACAGGCTCGATATGATCATCACACACAAAAGGAGGAATCATCTGCAGATCGATACAAGAGACATGAACAGAATGTAATGTGTGAAGCGAAGTTCAGTGTTTTAAAGATGTCACCCTGCCCTCACAACTGCAACCCCACAAACCACACAAATCCTTCTGCCGAGAAACACTTCTGGCTTGGCTGAATCTGCTTCCCCCTCAAGATGAAACTAGAGACAACAAGTCAAACCAGCGTGCCATCAGGAAACTTTCTGCATGAACCAGTCAGAGGACTTCCTGGAACCAGAGCACCAGTAATGAAGAGACTATTCTCAGTGTGTGTCACTGCACAATGCACCCAAACAGGAAGTACCTACTTAGAAGCCATAGTATTCCAGTAATTTAAAAAAAATAAACAGGTTAAATAGAATCCCAGTTTCTTCAATGACATTCAGATGTTTTGTGAGGTGTGTGTTTTATGGAGTTGTACTTTTTTCTGTGTTATTGGGTGTCTGGGAGTTTGTGTGTCACTGCTTGCTGACTGTGACAGGCCAGCAGCTGCCCACTTCCTTCTTTTTGTCTTGGTTTTATTTTCTGTAGAAGGCAGAATTTCTATTTGTCAACATGCAGGAAATGAATTGGCGTTGCTCAGCTCTGCAGCAGAGGTTCACAGACAAATGCTCTCTTCTCTTTTTGTTTTTTTTTCTTTTTACATTCAGCCTGTTTTATGACTTTACTGACATTCACAGTTCAAGGGGAGAAAAGCTCAAGTTAAAAAACAATGTCAAATACAGGCTTCCTCATGGTCCTACCACGTTCTAAAAACATGTTAGGGGTGAATGGATGTCTGTAATTTGTGCATGCATGTACATGAGTTGAGTGCCTCTGTGTTTGTCCAGGTGAACATGCCTTCAGGGCGCTCAGGGAGCAGCTGAGATGAGAGGATGTGCTCAGGTGCTTACAGTGATGAGCCACAGGCCACATGAATTGTTATTTTGTTTGATTCATTCAATCTCATTTTCTACATAACTGTCAGCTTGCAAAGGCCTCGAGTGAAAGAATTTTCTTAGCATAGAAAAAGAGAAAAAAACAAGTCTCCACCCAACTGTCCCAGTTCAGGCCTGTTTGGCCTCATGACGACAGAAAGAGGAGATTCCTGCTGAAAAAGGACAATTTAAAGGCTTGGCTATAAGGTATAGAGCTCACAATAAGATTTTAATGTTTCTATTCACAGTCATTTATAGAAGCTAAAGTGTAAATTCAAGCCAATTCAACTGTGCATATGGATACGCATATAGATACACGTTTTTAACTCTACAAAGGTTATATGATTACAATGGATGAAAATTAAAATGTCAGACAGAAAACATCCGACAGAAAAAACAGACTTGTTAGAATCACATTGTTTTTTTTTACACATATTGTTTCAACAGTGAATGATGGTCAAAACATACAAAATATATTCAGAAAGTCTCATTTCTTCATTTTTATGAGTGCTACCAGCCCAGATATAATTATGGTCCATTACTTTAACAAAATCATTAAAAAAAATAGATTTTGCAATGTTTTCTCACCTCTGCTGAGAAAGCATTTTGAGCAATAACTAATAAGTTGGCAGTTTAAGTGAATAAATACCAGCACACAACACTTGTGCCATTTACAAACTGTTTTCAGGCTGTGAAAACAATTCATGAGGATTTAATGATTCCTCAAACACTAAAAATATCATTAGGAGTCAAAGGGTCATTCTTCTCACTGGTCTTCAGAGACTCCTTGCGTGTTTCAAGAGTCTCTGCTCCCAAAAAAAACTAATTCAAACAAACAGGAAAATCCAGGCAGCACCTTCTCCTCCAATTGGTTGGAGCTCATCACAGAGTGGAGATACGTACCCGGCCATCGTGTGTGAGAAGGATGGAGTCACTCTTTATGTCTCTGTGGATCACACCCTGTGTGTGGAGGACCGAAAGTGCCTTCAGGACAGACAGACACACTGTGGCGATCTGCTCCTCGTTCATCCTGCACAGAGGAAGCACAACACATGAGGTGACACTGCCCTCTAATGGCAAAACACCTCCAGTGTGGTGACTATTTAACTAGCACACTTTCATAACGTACATGTGCAGATTACATGAAGAAATAAATTCAGCAAACGCAGCAACAGCTAGTGAGGTTGTGAGTGTTACCTGGTGTGCGTCACAATGTCCGTGAGAGCTCCGCCCTCCAGGAACTCCATGACGACCCAGAGCTCGTCTCCCACCAGGTAGCTATTGTACATCTCCACCACGTTCTCATGGTGATAGTCCCGCATGATCACCACCTGCAGGCGCCAAACAAAAACTCAAATCACACACTCTGAGAAGGTACTGGCTTCTGAAATGTGAAGAGAGAAACACTTTTATCCTTGTACGATCTGTCAATTGTCAGGAAAATCATGCTGTCATGCTTGTCAGGCTTTTCAAACTTCTGAGTTTTTTTTTCATCTTCAATTTAACTGACATTTGTGGTGATTCTTCAGTTAGTAAAGCGCCACTCGAGAGGAATAATTGATCCAGTTTGTGAAAGGAGCACAATGTTAATTTAGATAAGAATTAGAAGGAGGAGAAAGCAGAGGAGAAGGAAGAGAGGGAGGTGGAGGAGGAGAACATGGAAAAGAAGTGAGACGAGAGAAACTTAAGCAGGTAAAAATTACAAAAACAGCAAATTAGGTTGTTTTTATGTGAAAGTTTTATAACTCTTTTGAACCTTGAACCAAATACTATTCAAAATAAACACAGGTAAAAAATCTTTAGCACAATCATATAAATATCATTATTTTCTGGTTTCCACAACAGTAAAATTCAGTGTATGTTCGGTTAGTGTGGGGTCGGCAACCCGCGGCTCTTTGGTCAGTCTGCTGCGGCTCCCTGAGCCTCGGTCCCGCTGTAGTACGTCCCGGAGCAGGGCTGGCTAGTAAAGCAAAGTGCACCCAGACCCAACTCCCACGACAGAGAGTGCGGTAAAATGTGGACTGGGTCATGAACGGCATGTAACGACGCAGGCATGAAACGTCATCAGGCAACAATAGTTTTGCGAAGAATGCGGAAGTAGCAGCTGCCGCGGCCGTCGGAACCCGTGAGCTCTCTGCGGCTACCGGCGACCACGGCTCACCGGCGTATGTGAACAATAACACGAGGGTTTACGGAAGATGAGACATTCTAATATTGCAAACTTGTTGAGAGTGGCGATCACTACAAATCAGCAGACGTGGAGAAACGACGCTTCATGGTCACTGCCACTGACAATGTTACAATTATTCAGTTAAAGTTAAAAAACCAGGATGTACACAACAATGAAATGACATTGAAGCCACAGCACTCACAAACATGATGCTAAAAAGTCCTGCATACATGTGCCAAGTTTGATTTGGTGTGAGACGGGTCCAAATGGCTCTTTGAGCATTAAAGGTTGCCGACCCCTGGGTTAGTCAGTGCTGATCCACACAAAAACAGGATCTTCAGTCTTGAGGTGACACTGGTGTTTCACAGTTCTTGACCTTTTGAAGAGCAAACCACTGAGAGATGAATTAAGTGAGAGATGGTGATTAAATTGAGTTGCAGCTCTGTCTCAGTGTCTTTGTGTGTCAGAGCATCGTCACTGGCTGTGACGTCGTACCTCATTGAAGAGCAGCTCTCGGCGCTGCTGCTTCCTCAGGTCCATCTTCTTCACAGCCACCAGCTTGCCCGTTGTTTTCACAGTGGCGATGCACACGATCCCCGTGGAGCCCTCTCCGATCTTGATGTAGTGGTCCAGGTACGTCCGTGGATCGCCAGGATCCACCACCATCTGCAGCGCCGCCCTGAACTGCTCGTGAGAAACCCTCTGCGGCTCCCGCTGGGGAGAGCGGC
>OMNM01002887.1:0-10938 GCA_900302745.1 Parablennius parvicornis | reverse complement strand
AAACCCTGCCGTGGATTTGAGAGCCTCGCAATAAGCTCCGCTTCCTCAAACTGCCATGGATCAGGCTGCTGTCTCCACGTCCGTGTTTATGAAAATCAGAGTCTTTGTATATTGTGTCCAGGATTTGTTTGTTTAGAGCCGAGCAGCTGGAGGTAAACACATAAAAACTGGAAGCAGTATCGCTTTAAAATCTGATTACTGAATATTGGAGAAAAGTTAGGATTAAATAAGTTTTACTTAATTTTCCCTTTTCAGGTATGTTAAGTCTTAAACTACATATATGTGTGTATGTATACAAGTATTTCTTTGTAGATATGTCCATGTATACTTGGATATATGATTTATTTTGTGTTTAAAAATATTTATTAATATAGATTATTCACAAGCGGTTTTTATGTATATATTAATTCATTAGTATCAGTACATTTGTATGTTTCTGTATTTTGTGTAGGTTTTGACACGTCCGGATCTAAAAATAAATAATGTTGAAAAACTTTCAAGAGATTTATCAGATGATTATAACAATAATATTAATAATAATGGAATTAACCTGATTTAGTTTCCAATGATTGTGCACTTTCAAGGAACTCCTCCTCATAGGTTTGACATGTTATTGGATTCTGAATGTCACTGTGATGAAGAGCATGTTATCTGTCTTTGTGACTGAGTGACTGAAACTGTTACATAAATGTCGTTGCCATCAGACGACCACATGGCGGGTCTCGCTTCCTCTGTGCTCTCACCCGGGGCAGAGAGTCCTGACTCAGCAGCTCCTGCAGGTTCCTCATGATGCTCAGCACCAGCGTGTTGCATGCGAACGGGTCGCACAGGATCATGGAGAGATCGCTGGAAGACACAGACGTATGAGTTCATGTGTTCATCACAGCTGTTAGCCCCTCTCTTCCTCCTGGTGCGTTACCCCAGGACTTGCTCCTGCCCCTTCTTCACCCCGTCCAGGAAGCCCTGCAGCTCTCGGGCTCGCTTCCCGTCCACAAACTTCTCCCGGATGCAGGCGTCCAGGCACCAGGTGAACTGCAGAGGAACCAGAAAAAGTGAGGACGGCCGAGAGCTTCGGGAGGCTTCAAGATGGGGGCGGGACTTCCTGTCCTCACCTTGTGGCAGGGGTCCACGGAGCAGATCTCGCTGATGTCCAGGTCGTGCAGGGACATCAGCAGCTCGGCTCGCAGCGTGCAGTAGTGGACGTTTCGCGTCCGCAGGAAGAGCGTGCGCAGGAACTGCAGCACCATGTCGTACAGCTTCACGTTCTTCCCGATCATCTGGGTCAGCTTCAGGACCACCTGAGGTCAGCACGGAGGGAGACACACTGATTCATCAACGTCCCATCACAGTCACATCAAACACTGAGACAGCTGAAGACAGAGCGTCTTCCCACTAACTGTAACTTCAGCTAATGTTCAGAGTAGAGATCATCTTCCTCCCACTAACTTCCAGGTGAGCAATAGAAAGCAGCCAGGGAATCAAAATACGAGAGAAAAATCATCAGAATCTACAACATAGTCTTTAACTTTCCAGAGTAACTACCTGGCCGTCTCCCTGCTCTTCTAACATCTCACCTCGCCTTGGCGTCGTGTTTTGGGTGAGGGGCTGAAGAAGTTGTGCAGGATGGAGAGGTCGCTGCTGAAGAGCGCCGCCTCCTTCTCCACGATGTACTGCTTGAGGAGCGGCGACACCTCGTCCCCGAACAGCGCCTGGTTGTCCTGCCAGATCTGCCGCTTCACCTCCACGGCGCACACCTTGTACAGCTCCTTGTCGGCCATCACCATCTTCAGCTTCTTCTCCGGCACCTGGGGAGACTCCTCATCTTAAGACACACACACTCTGCACGCAGAAGATGTGATGGTACACACTCACCTTGGGTAGATGCTTCAGCACCTGCATCACCACTGGCTGAATCGAAGGCATTTTGACAAGCGGGAAGCTTTTCTCCAGCAGCTCCTCCAACTTCTTGTATCTGTAAACAGACAGAAAGAATAAAAAGACATTCAGTCTGACTCCAGGTCACAGACACCGACAGGACCGGAGGTGGAATAAGTCAAACTGCCTCACCTGTCCTCGTCCTTCCCTTCTGCGATGGTGGCCACGCGCTCCATCAGCTTGTCCCGCAGCTCGTCGAACACCGACTGGTGGAACTCCAGCCGGGGGGTCCCGTGGAGGTCGAGGAAGGGCAGAGCGGACTGGAGGGTCGGCAGCAGGATGCCATTTTCCATCTACACGCACAAAAAACACACGTTTCCATTTTTTACTGGACACAGAAAGTAAAGAATAATGTGTTTTGGAGCATCTGAGGGAACCAAATGAAGAGCAGAAGCATAGAAAAGCTGACAGGAGAGAAGATTGGGACAATTTTTTAATTTTTTCATTTCCTTATTTTTTGTGCTTTTGTTGCAGTTTTTTCAGACTTGAAATGATTGATTCCAAACTCTCTTCAAAAAAGCAATAGTCAGAACTACCAGACCACGGAACTCGCTTTTAGCTGAATACGTCTTGCTAATTGACGATGTGGGTATCAGATGTTACAAATTTTAGAAGATTGTGGTACGACATGCTGTAAAACTGTGTTATTATAAAGTTTTATGTACTTACTCTTCACTGTGTCTCAATAATATATTCACTTTCTATATATTTTTTGTATTATTTAAATTAAATGCTTTCTCTTCCATGACTGATACCACATAACTCTTCTTGGTAAAGAGTGTTTATTCATTAATTTCAAGTTTATTCGGACTAAAATAGAACATAAAGAAGTTAGATTACTTTGATATATTCCTAATATTCCAGAAAATGAGAATTTGCAAAAAAAAAAAATTTTGTTAAATTACTATTAAAATCCTGTTAAACTACAATTATGAGAATAAAGTCACGACAGTATTTTTGATTATGGCCATAAACTAAGTAACAACTACATGAATAAAGATGGGTATATGTATCGCAGAAGGTCGCTGGTTCGACTCTATCTAGTGACACAGTTTCCCACTTTATAACTGAGAAGAACATTTATCAAAATTAAATGTTTAGATACTGAAAACATTGAAGCGTGTCAAAATGTAGATGGTATGCAAATGTAGTAATATATAAAAACAGTATTATAATAATTTCAATTATCAAGATAGCTGCAAATCGTATGCGTGGGATCAATTGATCGCTGGTTCGAGTCCAGCTGGTGACACACATTTTCCCTCTATATTTAATTGGGAAGGACACTTTGCCACAAACAAAGGTTTTGATACATAACTGGCGCCAAGCAGTAATGTACAATAATCAATCTATCTGTAAATAATATGATGTTTATTATTATCGCTCCAAATCTACGGCAGCTATTTCAGACTGGATCAAACGGTCGCTGGTTCGAGTCCAAATGGTGTCGCACAGTTTTCTTCTTTAATCAACTGAGGATTATTTTTAAATAGCAAAACCATTTTTTTTTTTAGATTATGTAATTGTGGCTCGACAGTAAAATACAATGACTGAAAGAATTGAACGTGTGTTGATATTTTGCACTAATCGTCTCCAGCCAGCTGGTGAAAGAGACGAAGAGCAGGATGAGGTGATTTTTACATTAAACTGTGGATTATCAGATGATTTATCCACAATGAAGAACATTACTCTAGGTTTAGGATCATGGTTACCTGGAACTGGTCGATGGCTTTGAGCGGCTCCGTGCAGTTTGTCAGAGTTTCCTTCAGATCTTCTCCGTTGGAGATTCCGAGCTCCGGCAGCCCCGCAAACATCGCGGCTCCGCTTCCAACATGCACTTATAAAACAAACAAACAACCAAAAAAAAAACCCCCACCGGAGCACGAGTGATCAGAGTAATCACAATAGTTAGAGCAAGCAGAGTACCTGGCTACAGTTAAGGGGAGGACCGCTAAACATTACGCTCCTCTAACGGACCACTTCCGGTATGGTCCGGCAGAAACAAGCAGCCGGAACAATATTTCCGCCAAGTAACGCGGGAACAGTATTCAATAACTCATTTACTTAAATACAAATTAATAAGTACTTGTGATCTGATCATTAAAGTCTTGGTCTCGGGATGATTTCTGTGAGAGTTTAGTTCCAACACAGTTTGTAAAGTTTGAACGTCTGTACAATACTGCCACATTATCCAGCGTATATTTTACTTAAATGCATATACTATTATATTTGAAGTAACCTTGTAACTGCAGTCCAGAGCTCATCTCACCTCACCTCACCTCACCTCACCTCACCTCACCTCACCTCACCTCACCTTTGTCTCATCTTAACATTTGGCATGGCATTAATCTGCATGTATTCCAGTCATAGGACCAAGGGTTTTCTCCCTGTTGTGTCAAGTTATCATCCATCAAACTGAGCCTTTTTTTTTTTTTTTTTAAATATTGAGAATATAAAGTTCAGATCTTCAGATGAAAGGAGTGAAACAAAACCCTGGAATGATCCTATACAAGATGATCTGCTTCAAATCTACTTAATTTTATCTCTCAGGAGGAATATGAGACTTAAATTTCACAGGTGCTCAGGCGATATATGTCATCAGCCATTAAACAGACAGTTTAAAAAAAAAATTATTATTAGGAATATAAAGTACAGATATTTGTCTTCAGATGAAGAGAGTAAAAGCAGAAATTCATCCAACAAAAATAATCTCTAGTCTATGAGGGCCACGACTGACCTTATTCATATACTTTTATAGCTTTACTAATGCACTATGTGTCTGTTATAGGTTATCGTGTGGTTTCACTTGAGATTCTTGAAAATCCATATTTGGGTGAGGATTTTATATGACTTTAATAAATGTGAAGGTGAGCTTCATTGTTTCTACTTATAGTCTTTAATCTTTGAAATAACCGCAACAACAATGTCTCATCTTTACAACCAGGCCCAGACAGTGAAGCTAATAAGGAGTGAAAACAACCCTGAATAGTTCCTACCAAAATGATCTCCTCCCAAATCGCCCTAATTTTATCTCTCAAGAGGCACATGAAACTTGAATATTACAGATTTATTCAGGTGACTACTCTGCTTGGAAGCGTCTCCACAGATCAGAGGTTCACAGCCGAGGGCTCATTTGAATGTTGACTGTACGTTGTCTTTTTGTGCCTCCTGTCGTTGTGCCGAGCCGCCTCTGAAACACGTGTGGGCTGTTTCTGTCACAGCACGGCACGAGCAGAAGGAGTAAGTCCCTAATGTGGTGTCTGCACGAACGGTGCAGGCGTACATAATGAAACTGGCACATTTACAAAAGAGAAAAAAAGTTTATTCTTTGGTTTCGTTTTATACACATGAACATGCGATGATTCCGCAGGAGGAAGCTGTGAGTTTTGATTCGACAAAGAATGACATGATTTCCCTGAAAAAGCTGAACATGTTTGGATGGATGTGTGCGTGCTTTAGGACGAGCCGGCTGCCTCAGCTGCACTCCTACACCAGGTCTTGTTTAGTTCTTGCGTTCCTGTAGATCAGCAGGATGTATCCCAGTGCGAAAAAGAGGAGTAGGATGAAGAGGGTGAGGATGCCAGCCCAGGGCCCAGAGGGCATGGCCTTCATCAGCCCCAGACTCTCGGCCGGCACCATGTTGCTCATGGACAGCATGTAACCCAGCGCCCAGCCGACAGACACTCCTCCAGCCTGCACACATACAAGACGAAGCAGTTTAAAGGAAAAAACAGTTTTAGCTTTCCAGTTTGTCACAACATCATGAGCCAGGAAACAGTAAAGATTCATCCAAAATCCAGCTGTTTTAAAATCATCCACAAGAACTCCCCCCTTTAGGCTGATATCTTATGGCAAAAATAATGGGTCGACTATTACTTCTGCCCCCTTTGATTATTCATTGGGTGGTATCATCTGGGTACAGAGTGTTTCATTTACTACTGCCCCCTTTACGTCAGCAAAGGAGGTGGTTGTAATAATAACATTATAATAACACTATGTTGGTATCCTCTAAGTTAAGGGGCATAGCTACTATTACTGCTTCCCCTTCACTGCTCCAAAGAGGTGTAGGTAATACTAGACCCACCCACTTTTGGTCAGTTTGAAGGTGGCAAGTTAATTATAATTGCTAAAGGGGGCGGAGTTCATTACAAACCTTGCAGTGCTGCATTATGTAATCCATTTTCAACTCCTTATGTAATAACGCCACATTTGCCAAATTTTGTAATAAACTTTGCTTGTTACATATTGCAACAGTTATTACAAAAAGCAGGTGTGTAGAGCCGCACTATGTAATAAAGGTGCAATATGTAATAATGTAATACATTTTCAACTCATTAGGTAATAACGCCTCATTTTTATTCAACCTGCAGCTTTTTTTTTTTTTATTGTCTCATTTTGTAATAACTTGTTACATATTGCAACAGTTATTACAAAATGCAGGTGCTCTACACGGCACTAAAACTGTGGGTGCAATGACATTTTGCAAGACATCAACTCATGCAATCTGCATCATGTAATGTCATTATTATCGATGATACATGCATAAAAACACAAAAACTAACATTCATTACATTATTACATATTGTACTATTATTACGTAAAGCGGCTCTACACACCCGCATTTTGTAATAACTGTTGCAATATATCATATGCAACAAGTTATTACAAAAGGCGGCATTATGACATAATGAGTTGACTATGTATTACATTATTACATATTGGACCATTATTGCATAATGCGGTGCGACAAACCTGCCCCCATTTTATTGGCTAGCCTCTTGGTAAAGAATAATGTCAATCATTGAACCTGTAACCTTTTAGAAGTAGTTAACTGCTCCACCTGTTGGTCAGTATCCTTAGGGAAAAACTGGCACGGTTAATATAATTTCCGCCTACTTTCGGTGAGGTAAAGGAAACAGAGGTGTAAGAAGGGGGTTGATTTTGAAATAAAAGGCTTGCCTCTTCATGTCAGTACCTCAAAAAAGAGACTACCATGACTTTTGACCCAATTTCGTCCTGAAGAGGGTTGAGTTGTTTACTATTGGGGTTATTATTATTTTCTCCCCCTTTAATGATCCAATGGGGTGGAAGTAACAGTAAACCTGCTGATTTTGGTTGGTATTCTATTCTATTTTAATCCAAGTATTGTTAGGATAAATGGGCAGGGCTGCTATTCGTCCCACCCATTTGGGGTTGGTAAAGAAGAGACGTAATAAAGGGCCCACCCCCTTTAGACTGGAATCCTTGTGGTAAAGCAGAGGGAAGTATTATTACTTCAACCCCATTTTGTTCAATAAATAACCTTAAAAGATAACAAACACGCCCCTTTTACATCTAGGGGGAGGGATCATTATTAATACTTCCCCCTTTACTGACTCAAAGTGGCAGTTAATAATAGACCCACCCCCTTTAGGGTGTTATCTTTGGGTTGACGGAGGCGGGACATATATATATTAATGTTCAGCATCGTAGAACTCTGAATGTTCACCAGATTCTTACCTCCTTCTGAAACGAGATGGTGGGAAAAGAAACCTCGTCGAAGTGGTAACCCTCCATGAGGAGGACCTGGATGAAGTTGGAGATGGCGCAGACCTTCTTCATGCGCTCCTCTGTCTGTTTTGTCTTTTCAACCATCTGTTTGGAAAAACACAACCTCAAACTTTTGGTATCGTTTCACACTGTTTAATAGTCATCACTTAAAACATTGTGAAACGATACCATAGGATCAGAGTCTTCTCCAACTAGAACCTGTTGGAGCTTTTGTTTCTTGCACTGTGGGATTGGAGCCGTGGGTCTTATGTTTGACACACCTGCTATATATCATTGTTCCTGTTTGATAGCGCCTACCTCGGTCATGCTCATGTTGCAGACGTGTCGCACCGCCTCAGACATCTGGTTGAAGGACTTGATGGTGCTGTTGGTGAGTTGGGTGAGGTAGTTGTAGTTGAAGGAGAAAGCAGAAAAAGCCTGCGGGGAGAAGACGAGACCGAAATCAAAACCCGGAGAAGTGAAAGCTTCAAATTCTGACTGACATCAAACGTTTTGAAAAAACTAATTCAGAAATCTATCTATCTATCTATCTATCTATCTATCTATCTATCTATCTATCTATCTATCTATCTATCTATCTATCTATCTACACAGTTTTTTTCTTATTTTTTTAATTGTCATTCACACATAAATTGAGGATCTTGTTCTTAAAAATAAAGTTTGTTGAGATTTACAGCAGGTGAACCCAACAACCGTCTATGTGTGGGACTAATTTCCTTCAGTTTTGTAATTTATTAATTGAGTTATTACGTGGAAGAGTGGCTAATTTCTTTCAGAGAGCTTTGATTGGACAGGCGGACATATGGTAGTCCGTCTTGTCTGTTTGAACCTGAACGGTAGGCCGATGCATATCACTTTCACGTTTATAGACGGAGGCAGTGGCCGTCGGCGTCAACATCCTTTCCTGATATCCTGACTTCAGATCGTAAAGCAGCGTCTCTCCTCTCAGGGAGCAGCTCCGAAGCCTGCCGAGAAGCTCTAATACGATAATGCCCACTGCCATTCTTCCAGGACTTTACAAGTGTAGTGGAGTGGTTCAGATATAAATACATAAATATGGAAGTCAATCTGCAGAGCTCTGACCTCTTCACCACTGATGGAGCTCTGATGGAGGTAATGTGAGAACTTTCTGACTCTCTGGACTCAAAAAGTTTACTGCTGTAAAGTGATGCGTGTTGACTTAAACTCATGTCAGAGTCTGCGTGCAGTTTCCCTGTGGCTGCATTCTTGTTTTTTTTTCTTCTTAAATTAATCCATCTTAATCCCACAATACTAACACATGCTTGTTAGGTTTGAGTGATTGGCAACCGTAAATTATCCCAATCTGTGTGAATCTGCGTGTGACGGATTGAAAAATTCTCCAGGATGGAAATCCCTCGAGGGTCAAGTGGAATTAAAGATGGATGAATGTTTGGAATAACAAAAAATTCTAATTTACAGTCACTCAAAACATTCACCGTATTTTCTGCACGATAACGCAGCTTACTATAAAAGAACACTGATAAATTAAAATGTAATGGTCCATACCATGTGTGGCCACTAGATGTCACTGCATGACAAGAGAAAGCTGCTACAGTACCACAGAAAAACCGCCATTGCTAATGGATTGAACTGACAGTAGGAAAAATGTCTCTGAAAAGAACTAAAAATGATAAAAATGTGCATCCGTAAACAGAAAGAGAGCAACAGAAAGAGTTCAGAGTGTGTAGGAAACCTGTGAGGGACTTGAGAAAAGAAAGCGTCAAAGTGATAAAGAAAACAAAGAAGGCTAATCGTGGGCTGAAACCGCTGTCTCACCATGAAGCTTCCTTGCACTGTGGACTGGAAGACGCCATCGAAGGAGCACTTGCTGTAAGTGCATTTATCAAAGGAGAACATCTCCTTCACACTGGCCTGGCAGCGTTCGACATCTCCCTGCCCCACCACAGTCACATTCATTTGAGTGATAAACGTGGCCGGCCGGTAGGCCTTCGTACACACGGATTTAAAGACGTCCACCCCCAGCGTGACGGTCGTGTTGAACTGACGTGGGTAGCAGGGGTGGATGACGTGAGACTTCACGCCCTGAGTCTGAGAAAAAAAAAAGAAAAAGATATACTATTCTGGTGAGCAATGCAAGACTGGAGACGCTTTTGGTAACGAGGAAGCAAGCAACAAAGAAAAGTTTAGATCGAAGTCTTAGTCTGTTAAAGACAAAGTTTGACAATGGAAGTACAAAAAATTTGATATATCTTAAGAGTTTTCTGAAAATATCAGATTAAATCATAGTCAGTAAGCTTTGTCTTGCATAGCATAGCATAGCATAGCATAGCATGGCATAAAGCTAATAAAACATAGCGGCAAACTGCTACGATGGCTTAGCTGAAAGGAAGCAATATCCCGTCACCATCATCATCAAACAACATACATCAATCAGTACATCGAGTACAGCGTAACAATGAGTCGATCAGGCATCTCTGACAACTTCCTCCATTATGGTCTGACTACAGACATCTGAGATCAGGGACGTGAATATTATTTGCTGTTAATGTTTGTGTGCGTTTCAGTCAGTGTTTTCGACGGAGAGTAAGACAACATAATGAACTACAATAAAATGGTGGTGGACGTTTCATCAAACACATCAGATGGTTATCCAAGAACTATGGAAGGTGCTCTGTTATAACCTCAGATATGTGGGAGACAGAAGACTCGGAAAAGACTGCAACACCAAAAAAGAAGGATACTATGCAGAAAATATCATATAGTAAATAATAAAGTCTGCACAATGACAGCAGTCAAACGCAATCATAAACGATTTCTGACGCATCTGTTAGATACAATCGACATGTGTGTGAGTAGTAGGCCTTTACTGGCAGAATAGTCTTGGACAACACAATCTCAATGACTTCCAAGAAAAAGTCTAAAGACCTTCCAGTCTGACCTTGATGAGATGAGCCAGGAGTTTCCCCAGAAACTCGTTCTGGCCGTAGCACAGGAAGCTCTGTGTGTACAGTTTGTAGGTTTTCCCGTAAAGCTTCAACTCCTTGGCTTTGCTCTTGTCCTCCACCTCCTCATTAGTCTCGAAGGTAATCTGAGTAGAGGCTCCGCCTAAATCCAGAGCGCCGACTGTCTTTTTGCCAGAATTCAGCCACTTGCCCACAAAGCCGTACTGAAGGGAAAGAACAGATGACAGAAGATCTGATGTCGGGCTTTTGATGGTATTCATCCAACGAGGAACAACGTTTACACAAGACAAAAGACAGGTGACACTTTAAAAAGCCCTGGAGAGTTTCTTTCTTTCTTCTACTGTCCACCATTCAGTCATGAATGGGGCGAAATGGGAGATTGTGCTCAACCGACTGAGTCACAGCCATCTTTTAATCCAAGACTTTATACTCTGGGCGACCCTCTTGATTGTAAGGACGATAACATTTCTGTCTTATAAACAGGTGAGTCAGAATTTAAAATAATTTC
>OMNM01002883.1:0-11023 GCA_900302745.1 Parablennius parvicornis | reverse complement strand
GTTAATTTGTCCTGAAATCAAACAGGAAAAGAGCAACGACCAGATTTCCCATTGTAATTAGGTTGATAATAGCGTTGGGTGAATTATTGAACTTTTGTTATTCAGGAGGAGAGACTTGCCTCTGCTATGCGTCAGATGAGATATTAGTGCGGACATAATTCTTATTCTGGCAGCAGCACGGTGACTGATATTATTTAAATTACACCTCCTTGGGCAAAGTATTCGGAAATACGTTGTAGATGGGAATTCATCAGAAAATGGTGTGGAGAAAATGAGGAACATCAGGGTTTGATTACAATGACAAAAATGTCCTTTTTTTTTTTCTAAAGGAAAATGACTAATGTTAACAACAGATTTAGATGTATCGTATCCTGAAAACTTAGTACCTCTGACCTAAAGAAGATCATTTATAGGGGATTTAATGCAACTTTTCTCGCACTGATTGCAGAAATATACTTTTTATGTAAGAATGAACACATTTTAATGGATCACATTTAATTATCAATGAAAATAAATAAATAAATGACCTAATTGATATTTAGAAGTTTCTCTTTTGGCAGCTATTTCAACCCAGACTGTGGATGTGTTAATAAGTATGAGGACACTGCAATTTGTGTGAAAACTGGAAGTAACAAACATTTTTTGCAGTTACAGCTACAATTCTAATGCCAAAAAAACAGATCTGATAATAATTATGTAGTCCACTTCCTTTTTAGGAAAGGGCCCTGAGTATTTTGGGGGTTTTTTTTACATGTATACTCTGCTATAAGTCAACTCTCTTGAGCCTCTATTGTAACTTTAACTCTCTAATTTCTAAGCAAATGTATTCATTACAATATGAAGAATAAACTAGTGCATTGATCAATAATTGTTAAAGGAGCAGCCAACTAAAACAAATACAATTTTAATTAAACTCCAGATTTGTTTGACAGGTGCATAAACAAAGAACTTCAGATTTAAAAATACCTTAGATAATCTGGTATTTAATTTTTCTTCAAGTGTCCTATTACAGTTATTATTATCTTTGTTATGTGTTTTTCACACTGGCTACAGTAATACATATTGTTCATATAAATTAATAATGTATTGCAACTAGTACTCAACCGAGAAAACTGTTGGTAATGATTATCTCATAGTGAGGATTTCATATATATTACACATTTATTAATACTTCAGCCATCTCAACATGCTCTATATACATGCTTTTCCTTTGAGTGAGCAATAACTGATGTAAAGGTCCAGGTATTTCTTTGTGTTTTAGTCAAACCACCTGCTCGATTATTTGTCACAATAAAATAAAAAGGACCATAAGGGCACTGGGATTCAAGGCAAATTTAGTTGCTCATGACTAAATCATATGAAACAAGAACTGAGCTGTGCTATCTTAGAGGAAAAAAAATTTACGAGACAAAGTCCATGTGAAAAGAAATATTGAATTGATTTGAACACAGGAAGTGTGTTTGCGTTCTCCACTGTGAACCACTCACCATTACTCGGTACGGCCAAGCTCTCTGTTTTTCCATTTCCTTGTTGTATGCTGGAAAACAAGTGGTGCATTTCTTTGACAGTGCAATATATTTCAGGCCAGAATGAGGCTTAACTGCATCTTTCTTCATTATACCTTCTGTCCAGTGCAAAGAAGCAACTCTATGGCATGATGCTGCTACTACCATGCCTTGTGTCGAAGTGCAGAGCAACAACTCATCTATTGTAATGACCCAAACATTTTCTTCTGTAAGCATCCACCCATCCGTCTTTACATCCACTTTGTCAAACTTAGTAGCACTTGTGGGCCAGAAATGATCAGAGCTAACCTTTGCCTATTTACCAGTCCACCACAGAGCAAAGAAATTAAAAGTCACCAATTAACCTCAAATGCATGTTTACCGTCAGAGGAAACCAGAATACTACAAATACTACAAATGACAATTCTTTTTTCAGAGTGAACTTGCATATCTTGATTGCTTGTCTTGAGTGTTACTTGTACAAGTGTTTAGACTGAAGTTTAGAAAGCTGTCTGGCCAACATCCATTCAGTTCTCATTTTTTGGTCAAGGAACTCTCCGCTAAATGGCCTGGAGTGCAGAAGCTATGAAAAAGTGATTTTCTTTGAAGGAGTCATATTATCCAGCTTTTCAAAACTTTCACGTGGGTCTCATTGGTCCAAAAACGTTGTATTCAAAGTTTATTGCCCCAAATCCAGCTTTTCCTTGATTTTCATGCATTTGAATATTGGATCATATGAGCTGCATTCAGAATCTGCTGTGTCTGTGTGAGCTGGACAGGCTCCGCCCACACATGCCTATCTTGGAAAAAGGAGGAAGTATTTCCTGAACTGAAACACTCAAAAGATGCATTTGTGTAACTTGTGTAACTTCCCAAATTGTCTTTCTATACAGTCACAAATATCTTAGATATCTGTAGAAACAAACTTACAGCTGTGTCAAAAATTACTCATACTATTAATCCTGAATAATATGTCAAAATTAATTTGATAACACGTAGTATTTTTGTTTTCCGTTTACAGGTGGGGTGCAGTCGTGTGAATGCTGTCGACTACTCACAGGTGAATCTAATGATATGCCTATTTAACTTTGTTCGATGTTTGTCTGTTTAAATGATTTAAAAACAAAATCTGTAATCGTTTTCCCTCCATAAAATTGTGTTTTATCTTCACAGGTTAATGTAGTTTGTCATTGACAAAAGCCACATGTCCCACTTGGCTCCAAGAGGTATGAAATACTCTTTAGTGGACGGCTCACCGGCGCAGTCGCACAGGTGCTTTGAAACTCACACAGTCTCTCTAAACCTGCTCCGCTCTCCTTTCAGTTCTCTTCCGCTGTGACAGGTTTGGCCTTTAAGCTTGTCACTGTTATCACTCGGGCTTCACATTTTAAAACGTGCGTCATTACCGTCATTTCGCCGAGCTTTCCGTCGCCCTGACTGACAGGTGTTTTGACACACTCTGTGACCCACGCACGCGTTCTCAGGAGCAGAGCTGACTTGCAATAACGCAATACTAAAAATGTCAGCAGCTCCATTTAAGTTTATTGGTTTAAAAGCCAGTGGCTAAGGCGGATTTCTCTTTTCTTTCTTTCTTTCTTTTTTTTTTTTTTTTATGGCCCACTTTCTTAAATATCCCACGGTGCAGTAGAGCTGTCTAAATTGTATCCTACAATATAAACTTCTACAAGTACTATATGGAAGGAGCTGCACAGGCATTGGAAGCACGCATTCACATTTTATGGCACACAATTTAATGTAAATTCCCGTGCAGATAATGTACTTGTCCCTCATTCACGGACCACTGTGTGCTCACACAGATGGGCAGCGACCACGTTGGCCAAATGTCCTTCTGTCTCGTTACACAACGGGCCCGTTCTGTTCACCTTTAAAATGCCAATATATCTGACACATGCCTCTTTTGAGCACAGACTTACACTGAACATTAGCTGAACTTTAACCCCCACAGTCCTGGCCAACATGCCATAATCCACCACCACCACCACATAGATCTTGTTTTCTAATTTCTTTTACTGCAGTGTTGTATCTGAAATGGTTGCAATAAAATGGGAATGATGTTAATTTTTTTTTTTTTTGTCACCACAAACCTGCCATTCTTAGAGTATTACAACCACTTGTGGGGAAGGTTTATGTGTCTGAGTAGTTCTACACTTCTCCTAAAAACTGTGCTCAATCTTCTGTCTATGCCGCTCGTGTGTGGTTATAATTCCATAACAGCTGTTTGGCTGTAGGACCTCATTAGTCCAGACTTTCTCACTGACCCTGAACTTATCAATATTGTGAGAAAAATAATATTAAAACTGAATTGTAATTCATAATCCCTTTAAACCGAGAAAAAAATACAACAAAAAAAAAAACAATCAAGCCGGTTTCCTCCTATTTCACCAACATATTAAACATTTCGCTACGAAGAGAACTCAGTTTCCCAAAGTACCCGAAAATGAATTACATTGTGGATTATCACGTAATTATGGATCTTTCCAAAGACTGATAGAGCAGGAAAATTGAGTTCTGAATATTTCATAAAGCCTAGCACCATCTTTGTAGAGGAAATTATTTAGGATAGCATTCTCATTTGCAGAATGGATAAAGGTTCCATGCGAGTCACCAGAGTGCAGTAATTGGAAAGCGCCTGTGATTCGGAGGAATCAGTCAAAGATGAGCGTGTTTGCTTGATAACTGTGCACCCAGTGGCCCAATAATCCTCAGTCACATCCCTAAGAACTATCAGCTGTCATCCAAACCTATCAAACTGTTCCCTTATCTTGTCACGCTCATACAAAATGTGACAAATGCACACATCCTGTGTTTTTTGCTTTTTTTTTTCTCTCTCTGCAGGTGAAGTATTGTACCGTCGGAAGGCCAGACCACCTTCATCCAAGGAATTGGTAACTCAGAAACTATTTTGCCTACGATTTGTTTTGAAAGACAAAATTCCTTCAAATGAATCTAGTCAGTGTGAGGAGACTGGAGACAAACTGAACTATGAGCGTCTTATATTGATGTCGACCAACGATCGGTTTCTTTACATATTAAGAAGTTGCATCAACATCACCAGGAAGGAAAAAAAACAGTTTGAAACTGGACAAATTACAGACTTACATGAACTCTGTGACTGAGATGTAAAAGGATAATTTTGTCGCCTCTAGAAAACATATGAAGAAATGCCAGTTTTGAGAAATTCCGTCTTTAAAAGGCAAATCTAAATGTCAGGGAGACAGATACTTTAACACGCAGAGAGCACTGCCTTCTGGGCGTAACACAGAAAAGGCGTGAGAACAGTATTTTTTCCCCAGTTGAAATGAACCACTGTTACCCGTCATCAAGCATATAAAGCAGCAGACCGCCATTCACACTCACGTAGCCTGGAGAGGAGCGTGGTCACTGTTTGTAACATTAGTCAAGGAAATCAGAGAGAGAAAGTACAACAACAACAGCAGCAACAGATTTCATTTTTCAGTGTAGTGAGAAAATGGAGACTATGCTATGTTATGACTTTTTTTTTTGCTGAAACTATATGAAAGACAATAAAATAAAGCAGAAAAAATTCACAATTGACAGGAAATTGATTAAAAGATCTTTTTGCTTTTTGTGCTGCATTTTAGAAAACACTTGTTGGTTTTGGACAGTTTGCCATAAAGATATTCAGCATCGCACGGAAATTATATGCGAGTGTTAAAAAATTAATGTGAGTTAACTCAGTGCAGTGAACTTTAAGCAACTGCAATTATTCATTTGCTTTTGTACAGAAATAAAAATGCATATGGCTAAGACTGTACTTTCTTCTCTTTAGTATGTCAGTGATTATAATTCCATCCATCAACAGTCTTACCCAGACCAGCGATGCAGAACGTTTAACTCACAGTGAAAATGAGGGTTTATTCGGGAGAAATTGCCGATCTATCACAGACAAAACAAAGAGAAACACACACACACACACACAAACACACACAAATTTTCCTGAGAGTTACCAGTATACTTTAGTTAGCATGGGATTGGTTTAGGAAGCCAGAGGAACTCCGACAAACTCATTTGACAACAGGTCAAATTGGCCTGAATTGAAACCTTGCTGAGAGGCATCAGTGCTCAACACAACCATCAGTGGTACGTCGTAGTTCTAACTTCTCAAATCATAACGTTCTTAAAAATGTTTTGCTTAGCATTGAGATATCGTTTTTTTTCCATTTTTCATTCATTTTCTAACAACACTACTTTTAGCACAAGTGTCTACAATATGGAGTTCGAGAGGTGAAAAATGCAGGAATGACCACCTCAATCTGCATCAATGCTGTACTGTAATATGACATAGAACAAATGAGTGGCTGTGATCCATCAGAGCTCTCTGAATAACCAAGATTGTTTACAATATAACTTAAAATGGGTTCAATAATACATATATATATATTATATTGCGTGTGTTGTGATTGAGCATTTGGATCTGTTGGCATGAGGTTAGCGCTCTCATCCAGAAGACAATAGGGAAAAAGAAAAGTGGAGCAGCAAGCCCTGTTCGGGTTTAAATTTTGCAACCGGGTAAATGTCAATCTCATGAATAAGCAAAGTCTCCCTTGGTCCTTCTCAGTTTGTTTTGAGGTTTGTCCATGTGGAAATCGTGCGTACTTCTCAGTGAGGAATATCAACAGAGGACTGAGTGAGTGATTCAGTGCCATTTAGATCATATCCACGGGTAACTTGCCAGACAGAAAACAAACATTAAAAATACAGATAAAGAGAAAAGAGAAGTACGGGAAGGAGAAAAGTGAGCAGGTAGAATCAAGATGGGGGGGAGACGAGGTAACGGCAGAGACGGTAGAAAAGAGGAGGAAGCGGGAGTCATGTGGTGGGGAAGTGAGGTGAAAGATACAAGAGTCAACCGTCTGCTCCCTGTTCCTGCCATCCAGGGTCATGTGTTTTTATATTAATGGTTGAGGTCATGTGTCAGGTCAGGAAGAGCTAATCTTAACTCCCTGGCTGGAGGGCACCTTCAACCCACGGGGCATTGAGGTTTCTCGTCATCACCCAACAGAGAACCACCGGGCTCTTCTCTTAGCATGCAAATGAGACAGAAACAAATGTCCCATCACTTCTGGGGCTCCATGTCCCAAAGTGCTTAACACTCTTCCTGTCAAACCCCCACTCTGGTGGTTTAAAAAAAAAAAACTCGCACCTCCCTCACTCTTTTTTTCTTTCTTCTCTCTTATGTTCTTTAAATGAGCTTTCCAACTCCACTTCTTTCGAGCAATTCAATTTTACAAGGCCATTATCCTGGGTGTAATGTGGAGGTTAAATATATCGGGGCAGACATTATGTGAAAATAATTAGTGCTAATGAATAATGCACTCATTCAGCTGATGAAGGATGGTTGTCAGGGTAATGGAGTGCAAGGGAGGGGGCCCCTCTGACAAATGAAATTAAAATATTTAAACACTGTTTTACGATATTACCAGACATTCACTCTTTCCTTGCTACCTACTCAGTAGACTGAGCCTCGACGTGACATGATAGTTGTGTCATTACTCATTGACAACATCCGTCTCGCTCAAGACAGAGCGAAGATACAAGGAGGAAATGTCTCCGCGGCGAACTCTTACCGTAGTTTACATCACAGCTAATCGTCCCTGCGCAATAAACAACATTAGATATATGAGCCTTATTGACAGTCGCTGTCTCGTCTCCTGGTTATACTTTGCTCCCTTTATTTATTGCTGCGACGCTCATTCGGCCTCTTACAATCTCATTCTGCGGCCATCATGTGACAATGAAGGATGTAGCTTTTAAATTGCCCAGTTGACAGCGCCCTCCCAGCCAATTGGTCCTCCCAAATCAATAATGGTGTGGACCAGGCACGCAGCGGCTGATAAATGGTAAAAACATCAACACCGTTTCATTACGCATGACGGCTCAAGGATGGCAGAGCACAGTGCCCTTCACAGGGACAGAAATCACAGCAACTAACAACACATATCGCTGCGTCCTTTATGTACAAAACTTTACAAGGTTTGATACCGTTAGAATCCATCACTTCGCTGATAAACACTTCCTTTGACTTTAGTTCTTTACTCGCAGAGATGTTGATATACAGTATGTGTCTGAGATCTCTGCCAAAAACTCCAAAACTAAAGAAAAGAAAGCTCTCAAAAGCACTTTTTATCATCACTGCACTCAAACTGGAGGCTCTCAAGCTGTATAACGTAAACACGATGAGGACATATCTTAATTTACCACCTTAGCTTGCAAAAATACATACTAATTAGCCCCCCAAAACAAGTAAACACAAGGCTGGTAAGAATTTTCTTATTTGGAGAATTCAATAATAAACCCAAATATTAGGTAACTTTGACCTCTGAGCTGATGATGACACTACAGTAAATCTTTTAAAGTTGCAAGCAGAATTGCTTGGTTTTAAATAAAAACTTGAATAACAATCCAATAGACTCATTTTGCAACAAAGTCCGTGTCATGGTGCCATAAGTGGAGACGTTTAAAGGAGAATCATCTGGCAACTGCAAATAATCTGTACAGAATAATCCTCAACATTCACGTGATATTTACTTGCTAGAATTACACATTTTTGGTGCTTACAAATATCTTACAACAGACCTGCTAATGTCACCCAACAGAGCTGAAGCTGCTGGATAAGGACCAGACCAACATGGTCCATCATCACCACCATGAATATTTTGAGCCATTTTGGAAACTTCTTATGTTTGCATTTTGGTGGGACTTTACTGTTTGAATGTAATAAATATAAGTGTCACTGGGGAATAAAAAAAAAACATATTAAGCCACTTCAAAACTTGTCAAATAAAAACTGCTGTTCAAGGTCACGGTTTTGTTTTGTTGCTCGGTGTGTTGTTTGATGAACTGATTTTCTTTTTCTTTTTTTTTTTCTTTTTTGTTTTAAAGGGAAAAAACAAGGCACCTTCTGACAGATATGATTAAGTACGGCACATCCAAAGGGCGATATTAACAATGTTCAGCAACAAAATGTCAGACGAGATCTCAGATTGATACAAATCATGGAGCTCTTTAAGTCAGGGTTATGCTCAGTTTTCACAGGACAATGGGTAGCTGTTATAAATAAAAAAAAACAAAAAAAAAAGCACAGGCTATAAGCACTGAAGTGAGCTGCTCCCTCCCTGGGGCTCAACAGAGACACCCAACGCACAATTCCCAGCCACATCTGACAACTTTCTTTTATTAATCTCATATTTTGCAGTTTGGTGCCATATACATTTGACTTGCAAAACAGACCTAATTACGGGGCCACTGGTATGCAAGCCACACATCAAACAGTAAGTTACAGTAAAAGCCTATGATCCCGAACACATTTTTTTTTTTTTGTCCTCCCTTGCCTCCACACACCAGAAACACTGATTATAACAGGGACATTAAAAGGGAATTACAGCGAAACAATTTACACTTAATGTAGCAGTCATATGAACAGGGAAGAAAGATGGACAAAGATATAGCCGTATTAATAATACATGCTTTAATTAAGCAGCTGGGAATGCATGGAGCAGGATCAAGGCGCGGGAAAAGACAGACAATGAAAGAAAGAGTGGTAAAGAGACGGGGAGGCAGTGAGGAAAAAGACGGCTGAAGGAAATGAACTGAGAGACTGGATGATAGGGAAAGAGTTGGAATAAAACGAGGAGGGAGACGGATCAGAATGTGTTGCTGTGGGTTTTTTCCGCACACCGTGATTCATGGGCAGTAAATATGCAAAACCTGATGGCCATAAGGCAATCAGAGGAGCGCCACTCATCTACATGTTGCACAGTGGGCTATAATCCATCTGAGGGGCAAGGAATAATGATAGCAGGAAGCAGGAATAAGAGCAGGGCCTGTTTATTACCTCAGACAGATCCATAATGCATACAGATGTGAGGGCGGCACGCAGCAGCCTCTGGCCAGAGAACTCTATTGAAAAGCACAGTCGGTAATGTTGTTTTTAGTGTAATGAAAGACAATCTGATTTAAGCACCTATTAAGCCAAATTTGTCTGATATGATATAAAGTTTTAGAACCAGTGCTCGAGTCGTGACGATCACTGAGGGAGTGGAGAAGAGCTGTCAAGGACGTCGAGGAAAGAGAAAAAGCTGATGGCTCAAAGTCAACTGCAAGGTCTCCAGTAAAGAATATTAAAATATGAAGATGCACTCATGTAAAGTGAAATGTAAGATTTTTTTTTATATGCACATTTAATCATTTGACCATCTATAAGGTTCATTGTCTGTCAATAAAAAAAAAAAAAAACCAATAGATTCTCACTTCTAGGTGTCATTGTGTGTACTTTTGTCTTTTCTGCAAACTCACATACACACTCTCTCTCCAACACAAAGTCCCCGCTTCCCTGTCTGCTCACAGAGGACATTAACACCAGGATGGTGCTGGAGTAAGTAATAAATTGTGGTGAACATTGATAAACTAATGCAATTACCTGCAGGCCAAGCAAGTCAGCTAATTTAAAGATACCAGGTTTGTTCATGGAGTGGGAGGCTCCGAATAGGCCCCAAGGGTGAAAGATGGCGCCTTTATTACATCTGAGAGGTCAGCTTGGTAGCACTGTATTAGGATTGATCTTTTGATCCCTGCCTGGAACCCCCACATACTGTACCAACCCCATCTGGCTGAGGGGAGAAAAAAAGAAAAACAGCTTATCTGGCATAAAGGGTTAACTCTGCCAGCCAGGCAGCCTAATTGAGCACCACACATCTCAGCGACACAGCAGAAACAGGAACCTAGAGGCTCGTAACAAGCCAGGCGTGACTTATTCACATAATAAACCAAGCAGATATCTAAATGAGCCATTGAGCCAGCCGGGGGGAGGGAGGCCATTAGGCCGCATGGACCATGGGTACATATTTGTATATCTACAATTGCCCCCATCATTTGCATATGTGGCTTTGCTATAGAGGTGCTCGACGGTGCTCGTATCCAGGGACCGAATGACACGAGAACAACTTCATACTCGTTCACAGCGTCGTAAAGAAGTCGGGGCAACATTTATTTCACCTCAGACCATAAAGGTGATTTGTACAAGGCGTCGTTGACTGCAGGTTGTACTAAAAAAAAAAAAAAAAAAAAAAAACAATCTGGTGAGATATGCCAATGCAGGAAATGCAAAGAAATTTCAACTATTCAAAGCTCGACTGTACAATCCCTTTGAGGGCGGTCATTCAAAAGTTCCTTCTTTTTTTTTTTTTTATTATCTACAAATCAAAATAATTACCTGCCTGACCTCCGGAGTGGTTAAATCTGCACGTCACTGCTCATCATCACCTTGAAAATTCTTGACTAAACTATAAAATGGCATTTAATTTTTATATAACGTACTTAAAAGATGGCATATCTTTTTTTTTTTCACTGAAAGTCATTTATCCAGAAAGATCATATCAGAGATATGCTCAAAGGAACAATTTGATATTGTGTGAAATATATTTATTTGTAGTCTTTTTTTAAAGATTTTTTTGAGAAGGTTTTTCTTACTTTTAATT